>JACEEZ010017899.1:162500-167500 GCA_016584305.1 Chionoecetes opilio
ATAAGGCATTCACACCCCCGATAAACTTTTTTTTTAGCATTTACAAACCGGAAACGTTTTTTTAAGGCATTCACACCCCGAGAACGTTTTTTTAAGGCATTCACACCCCCGATAACGTTTTATAAGGCATTCACACCCCCGATAACGTTTTATAAGGCATTCACACCCCGAGAACGTTTTATAAGGCATTTACACCCCGAGAACGTTTTTATAGGAAAAATTTTTTACACCCCGAAATAACTTTTTTTTCCTAGGCATTCACACCCCCGAGAACTTTTTTTTTTAAGGCATTTTAAAACGCTTTTTTGGCATTTTTTTTGGGGGAGGGGGTTTTAGTCACGTGAACAATAGTTTTAGCAACAATGACTACACCTGAACGCACTATTTCGTAATGGTAATGCTGGACGTGCTGTTTTTATTATTTTTTTTTCTTTAGCAATTTGTTTTTTGTTTTTAAGTATTATCACTTGCATGACTTTGTTTCTTGTCGTTTCATATTTCCACCCCATGAATGATATTATTGTCGTTTAAAATCTCCTTAATTAAATCGCCTTATCTCTTTAATTAGCGTTAATATTGTGTTTTTTTAAGATAATTTTCACTTATTAGCATTATTAGCTCTTATTAATGATCTTTTGCCCCTGTGATCATCCAAACAAATTATCAAAAATATATTATGAAGAAAAAGCAAAAAAAAAATGTATATATAGAATGCTAAGAAATAAACGCAACACCGCACTTCAATGATCTGTTCAATTATCTATCACGCAATCTGCGGACCCTGGTTCGAATCCGGGCCAGGGCAAGTCGGCGGTCAGCCCACCCAGCTGTTCATCCCTACTTTCGGGCTTGGTTGATAAATGGGTGCCTGGGGAAGGTAACTGTGGTAACCCGGATGTCACACTAGCCCTGTGTCCCGGGGTACCACAGGGTCAAGGGCTAATGCGACGGAGATGAGCACCGAGGCCACACGCAGCGTATTTACCTTTTACTTCACACAATTATCACCACTTTTTTGTCAACACTATTTGTCAACACCAACATGGAGATGATATTCTTTTCGTCGCTTTCTTGTCTTACGTTAATGTCATGCTTATCATAGGATCATTATCACTATTAGCATTATTATTTCTTAGTTAATAAAAAAATTTCTTTGCATTTGAGAAAGCAAAGAAAAATTACTGATTATAGATCAACGGAACACCACACTTCAATAAAATATACATCAACACTTGACACAATCAACACCACTTAATTAACACTTATCACCACCACCACCACAATCACCACCGCAACCCACCAGAGGGCGCATGTTGATGTTGTCCGCAAGACGGCGAAGGACAGAATGCCTGGTCTGAGGGACACCGCGGCCCTTATATACCCGCCCAGCCTGCCCGTCCTGCCCTCCCATTGGTCGAGAGCGCGCCAAGCCTCGCCCTGATTGGTCGGCTCAAAGTGAACTGGTTTTTGTGGCCTTTTTGGAGAAGAGTCGCGCGTCGGGTGTCTTCCTTCCTATTTTTTTGTGTTCTTTTTTTGGGGTGATTCGTTGGAGCGTGGGAGTTGCATTGTGGGGGAGGAGGAGGAGGAGGAGGAGGAGGAGGAGGAGGAGGAGGAGGAGGAGAGGAGGAGGAGGAAGAGAAGGGGTGGGGGAAGAGAAGGAGGAGGAGGAGGAAGAGAAGGGGTGGGGGAGAGAAGGATGAGGATGAGGAAGAGGGGGTCAAGAGGAGTAGGGAGGAGGAGGGTCAAGACGGTAGTAGGAGGAGGAGGAACGAGGAGGAGGGGACGAGGAGGAGGAGGAGGACGAGGAGGAGGAGAGGACAGGAGGAGGAGGAAGAGGAGGAGGAGGAGGAGGAGGAGGAGGAGGGAGGAGGAGGAGGAGGAGGAGGAGAGTGGGGGAAGAGGAGGAGGAGAGGAAGGTAGTGGTTTTAAGTGAATATGTGGACTTATAGGGTACATATTGCTCTCTCTCTCTCTCTCTCTCTCTCTCTCTCTCTCTCTCTCTCTCTCTCCTCTCCTCTCTCTCTCTCTCTCTCTCTCTCTCTCTCTCTCTCTCCTCTCTCTCTTCTCTTCTTTATTAGCGGCCTTGGCGTCATCGGCTGTCACGCATCTTCCTACCTTCCCTCCTTCCCTCCCTCCATTCTTCCTACAAACCTAGCACTTCTTCCTCCTCCTCCTCCTCCTCTCCTCCTCCTCCTCCTCCTCCTTCTCCTCCTCCTCCTCCTCCCTCTCCTCCTCCCTCCTCTCCGTGCCTGTGCTTCTTCCTGCTCCTCCTCCTCCTCCTTCTCCTCCTCCTCCTCTACGTGCCTGAGCTTCCTCCTCCTCCTCCTCCTGCTGCTGTATTTTCTTTCCTTTGTATTCCTTTGTATTCCCTACTTTCTCATCTCTCCCTATTCCTTCTTTCTATTCTTTTCTTTAATCATTACTATCATCAAAATCAACTTCTTCAATATCTTCTCTTCTTTTTATCGTCTTCTTCTTCTTCTTCTTCTTCTTCTTCTTCTTCTTCTTCTTCTTATCTTCTCTTTTCTTATCTTCATCTTCCTCTGCTTCTTTCTTCTTCTTCTTCTTCTTCTTCTTCTTCTTCTTCTTCTTCTCTTTCTTCTCTCTTCTTTCTTCTTTTTCTTCTTTTTTTATTTATTTTTCTCTTCGTCATCGTTTTCGTCTATTATTACCTCCTCCTCCTCCTCCTCCTCCTCCTCCTCCTCCTCCTCTCCTCCTCCTCCTCCTCCTCCTCCTCCTCCTCCTCCTCCTCCAACCTCCTCCTCCTCCTCCTCCTCCTCCTCCTCCTCCCTCCTCTCCTCCTCTCTCCTCCTCCCCTCCTCCTCCTCCTCTAAATGGTGAGGCATCTGTTTGGGTTTAGATGTCACTAGTGGGTGCCTCAGGGCTCGGTCTTGGGTCCTATCTTTTTCTGATATATATCAACATCTGGACTGCGGACTTGTATCTAAAATATCAAAATTTGCAGATGACACCAAATTAGGCGGTAAAGCATATACTAGAGAAAACTGCGAACTCATACAAGGGATCTCGACAAACTATCAAGATTGGGTGATAATGGCTATTAAAATTCAATTCCGATAAATGTAAAGTAATGCATATAGGCAACGATAACCTCAAATATAACTATCAAATGCAAATAAATCGTTAACTGAAGTACAGCAGGAAAAGGATCTAGGTGTCATCATCAGTAATGATCTGAAAAAAACCCAGTTCGCATTGCTAGCTGCCAGTAAAAAGGCAAATATGATGTTGGGCTTTATTAAACGTAACTTTGAACATAAAACTCCGAAGTAATGACACAATTATACACGTCCTTGTTAGGCCGCACTTGGAATATGCCGTTAATTCTGGTCGCCCTGTTTCGTAAAAGATCAAGCCAATGGAATCAGTGCAAAGAAGAGCACCAAACAAATTCCATCTCTGCGGAATTCATCTTATGAAGAGAGACTGCGAAACTTAATATGTTTTCCTTAAAGGATCGTAGAATCCGTGGGGACTTGATAGAAACCTTTAAGATCCTAAAAGGTTTTGATGTCATTAATCAAGAGGACCTATTCGAGCTTTCAACTCAAGTGCAACAAGAAATAATGGTTTAAACTAAACGGTCAACGTTGCATCACCGATCTCCGTAAAATTATTTCAATGTTAGAGTCGTTGATCGATGGAACAAGTTACCAGCAATGTTGTCGGAGCCAACACAATAACTACATTCAAAAACAGACTTGACGCGCACTGTAAGTAATGGTTTGATAGTTGCGAATTCGTATCTAGTCCCCCGTATCGATTAGTTGTAGTGGTATGGTAGTTGTAGTTAGTATTTTTCATATCCTATCATTCTGCACTATGAAATTTCCATGTTCCTATCCTCTTTAGGGACATGGTATCATTTTCCAACTGTTTTCTTACAAGTAGTTGATAGTTATAGTATGTAGTTCAGCAGATACCCTCGCTATGGACCAATAGGTCTCCTGGTGTCTTTACTCCTATGTAATCCTATGTAATCCCCTCCTCCTCCTCCTCCTCCTCCTCCTCCTACCCCCACCATCCCCCCCAATACAATACCCTGCCTTGCCCCACATACAACTTCCCCCCCCACCAATAACCCCCTTCCCCCACCCACCCCAATAACACCCCCACCCCCCACCCCCCCAATAACACCCCCTATCCCCCTCCCCCCAATAACAACTCCCTCCCCCCCTTGTGTACCATAATTCACCTGGCGGCCTCGAGACAGGTGAGGCAATGGGCAAGGTAACAAAACAAGGTAACAAGGTAAGGAGGTAACGACAGGTGTAAGGAAAAACTGACACTAATTAGAAGTAGGAAGCTTAACTAGGAAGAAGTTTTTTTTTTTTTTTTTTTTTTTTTTTTTTTTTTTTTTTTTTTTTTTTTTTTACGTTGGAGTTGGATAAAGGGTGGGATCAAGGAAGGAAGAGGAGGAAGAATAGGAAGAATAGGAGAGGAGAAGAGAGAATAAAGGAAGGTGGAAGAGGAAGAGGAAAGATAGTAGGGGATAAAGGAATACATAGGAATACATAGGAAGAACAGACACCAGGCTAGCTATTGGTTTATAACGAGGGTATCTGCTGAACTACATACTATTAACTATCAACTACATGTAAGAGAGGAGGAGGAATACATAGGAATAACAGACACCAGGCTAGCTATTGGTCTATAACGAGGGTATCTGCTGAACTACATACTACTAACTATCAAACTACATGCAAGAGAGGAGGAGGTATACATAGGAAGAACAGATACCAGGCTAGCTATTGGTCTATAACGAGGGTATCTGCTGAACTACATACTACTAACTATCAAACTACATGCAAGAGAGGAGGAGGAATACATAGGAATACATAGAAATACATAGGAATAACAGATACCAGGCTAGCTATTGGTCTATAACGAGGGTATCTGCTGAACTACATACTACTAACTATCAAACTACATGTAAGAGAGGAGGAGGAATACATAGGAATACATAGGAAGAACAGATA
>JACEEZ010017900.1:0-28670 GCA_016584305.1 Chionoecetes opilio
TTTTTTTAAAATATATATGAGTAAAGAGATAAAATAAAACAAGGGACTCATCTACTCTGGCAGCGCGGCCTTCGGCAGCAGAAAACCCAGCAGCAGGATGAAGCCCGTGAGGGGGATATAAAACCCCAAACTTACCAAGGGAGGTAGATGTCTTTGGTAATTTTTAGTGGGGGAGCGAGAACCCCTTGAGGAATCCTTGATCCCTGGTGATATCCCTATGGTGCTATACAGACGTGGAGCTGACTGTCTTTTCGGGAAGGCCCCGGTAGGCGGATAACTGCGGGTTTTTACTCAAACTGTTGGTGTGGCGGCTGACCCCCCACTCCTCCGCCACTTAGTTTGGGGGCAGTTTAAACGTCTTTACCCCGTTTTTATAAATTTAGTGTTTGGTGGATTTTATAACTTGTCATTATCTAATCAATGTAGCACCGTGTGTCACCTTAAAAAGGGGTTTAAAGATTTTTTATGATGGGGTCTGATGACGGGGCAGAGGGACGGAGAGGCCTTGCCCGGGGCCTCTCCATAACAAAAAAATTCACTTTTTAACCCACACACACCCCTTTACCACCAAAAAACTAGAAACACGGGCCCTTACTTATACATCTTCTATCTGTACATTAAAACTCAAAAAACGCAACTTCCGATAAAACGAGAATTTTTTTTGAGATACGGGGAAAAAGGGGCGGGGAGAGGCAGTCTGGCATGCCTTTCTTCCCGGAAAATGTCTCGCTGACTTGTAAATTGGGGCGGAATTTTAAAAACTGTTTGTCATTGGCTGGTGCAATGACGCGCTTGTTGACGTCATTACTCGCCTTACCATCAGCGCTTTCCACGCTTAAACGACCGAAAGGGGTTTTGTACTTTCGCGTTAGGAAAAAAATTCGAAGATGGCCCGTTGCTGGCGCAACTACCTTTGTTTGCGGGGTTCCTCCCCTGCCCTCAGGGCGGGCCTTTTTTTGGCTACTCCCGCGGAGGGCTTTGGTGGGCCGTGGTGGGCCGAAAGGCCCCCCCCTACAGACTCTCCAGATAGCCCCTTCTGCTTTTTCCCGCTCATGGATGTAAAATGTATGATTACGCCACCCTTCACATCACCCCCCAAACCCATTCCCACCCAAACCCTCACCCCCCACCCATTACCCCCATTAGGGGAGGTGGGCCGAAGGGCCCCCAAAAAAAAAAATCCCCCAGATAGCCCCTTTAACTTTTGAAACAGGATGAAAAGGAAAACCCCCACCCATTCACTCCCCCCATCACCCCCCCCCCATTCACTCCCCCTTCCATCAAAAACACCCCAAATTCACTCACCCATTACCCATCCCCTCACCCCCCCCCCCCATTCATCCCCATTACCCCACCCCACCCATTCACTCACCCATTTTCCCCTCCCCCCCTACATCAAGGTTTCCCCAATTCTCGCAAACCCCCTATTTTTTCACAATTCTCGTAATAGGCTGCTAAAAAAAAAGAAAAAAAATGTCAGATCATCTCATAATGGGGTTAAAAACCTTCCCCCGGGCGGCTGGTTCCAAAAATGTGACTATGATGGGATTCCGCCACGGGGGGCGGCACCTATCGCGGACAGACGACAGCAAACACACCCCCACACTTTTTGCTTATATTTTTATAGATTTCCTGTTTTACTGTGGCGGAAATAAAAATTTATGTTTGTGTTGTTTTTTTTCATTGCAAAAACCCAAATTTCAAGTTTGTTTGTTGTTGTTTTTTTTTGTTTTTTTTGTTTTGTTTTTTTGCTTTTTTTTGTTTGGAGACGTGTGGAGGAATGTGAAAAGAATCGTGAGATTTATGTTTACTTTTAAAATCTCCGATGTATAAATGATATATTAGCGCCCTTTCATCAAGCAAAACAACCAAAGATGTAAACACAGAATAATACGCCCGGGGAAAGTTAAGAGAGGGAAAGAGGAGGAAAGGAAGTAGAATGAAATGGGGTTTGAAGACAAAAAACAAAACAAAAAAAAGCAACAGAACTTTAAAACGAAAAAAATTTTAAAAGAAGGGGAAGAGGAGGGGGGGGGAAAGGGAAGCAGAAGTAAAAAGCATAGAAGACGAATAAAAACTAAAAACCTTTTTTTTTTAATTGTCCCTAAAAAAACCCCTTCTCCTCACTAGTTTTCCCCGCAAAAAAGAGAAAAAAAAACCCAAACAAGTTCTGAAACCGCACAAGCATAGATCGAGGTGGACCTAACCAAAAACGTCACCACAAACAAAAAGGGAAACAAAACCCCGGAAGCAACAAAAAATTCCAAAATACACAAAAACTGACATCCTTCTTCCAGCCGCTTTGGGGAAACCCCTCCAACCTTTAATCTTTTTTTAAAATTGCCCACCATTTGCAATTCTCCAAAGGGCTGTCCCTCTCCCCCGCCCTTACCCTCCCACCCTAGGATGCATAATTCCAGGGACGTCGAGGAAGGGCACTACAGGATCTAGATGCAAAATAAAAGATGTGAGTTTTAAACTTTTTTTTCTCCTTCCTTCCAAAATCCTTTGTAAACAGACATTTGAAACAATCACCCCCTCCTCGCATCGTTTTTCAATTTTCCTATTTTTCAACATGGTCACACTACCCCATCGTTTTTTCCCTCCCAACTTTTTTGCTCCTTTCCCTTCAAAATCCTTTGCTACTGAAAATTTGAAACCCACACCCCTCCTTCCTTTATAATTCTTTGCTACTGAGTTTATGAAAACACTCACACATTTTCTCGCGATCGTATTTCTAATGTTCCTTTTTTTTTCACCCTCAGTTTACAATGCCATCGTCTTTGCCCCCCTGCTGGCCCTATTGCGGCCCTCCCTACTCTGAAACCCCTCCCGGGGCCCTGCCCCCTGCCTCAACCCCATGCCCCTTTTGGGGGCTTTGGGGGAGAAAAGGAGAGGCGGGCGGGGGCGAGCAAAGGTTTTGGGTGGTGGTTTCGGCGAGGACGAGGAAAAATTTTGGAGGTCAAAAAGACGGGTTTTTGGGTGGGGGGGGAAGGAAGATCTTTATGATGCCCCCCCAACGGGCTGGGTAAGGCATGGCCATGGTCCCCCCACGCCCATGTCTTTTTGGGGCCACGGTGGTCTGCATTTCCTCATTCAAAAGAAATTCTCTAACATGACAACATTTTTTTTTTTTTTCACACAAAAATTTTTTACTTTCATCAATCATTTTTATTTGTCTTGGATTTTTTTTAAAGGGGGGCGTCACACCATTTCTTAATTACCGTGGTTTTTTATATTTTATTTTTTTATAAAGTATTCTAATGCTGAAATAACCCTAGCTCATTTTCAAATCCATATCTCGATACATACTGCAAAAAAAAAAAAAAAAAAGTTTTTTTAAAGAAATTCAACTCTTAATAACTTTCTTATCCATGACTTGCACTGATGCAAAAATTACCAATATGCATTACAACAAATCCAAACGATTCCTCTTTTAGGAATTTTGAATTTCATTCATAAGTGTTTCAGCATTTTTTATGTTTTTTTTTGATCTCGTAAATGTATTTGCTATTATTTGCAAATTTTTACCTGAATTGAAAAAAACCGCAAATGAAAAAATCACATCTTTATTCCTTTTTCCATGATATATTTGTTTATTAAATTCGGTACAACAGTGGCGAAGCTATTAAAGGAAAACTGGAAAAAGGTAAATTTTTCAGTAGAGAGGCGCGCGGTTTAAAAGCCGCGCGCCCTTTAAACCTCGAGGGTCAGTGAATCTAAGCAGATGCTGGTTTTGTTTGTTTACTCTCGCAGCCACGCTCTCTAATCATTTTTGAAATGTTATATGACATAGCTGGTATCTGGTTCCCCCTTTTGCAAAAGGTACTAGTCACAAAAGGGTACTAGCTGTCAGATGCGCATGGACAGTTTGGTGAGCTACAGCCAGCATTCTCTCTCTCTGAGCCACTTTATGCTTTGATGTCCTCGGCATGGTGGTGGGGAGGTAGAGAGCGTAAGGTAGATCAATCCTGCGCTGTATAAATGGTAAATGGTTTGGAGGGAGCAGGAATGGTGGAAAGCCGAAGACGAACAGCGACACCCGGCTTCTCCCTCTACTCCATCACTACTGAGGCCTTGAGACGACCCTCTGTCTCACAGAGAGGGACTGAGAGGAGCCAGTTTTGCCTATACCAGTGAATATCATGAAAAAAATGTTACGGATATTTTTCGGGGGGAGGCGGGGGGGAGAAAATCAGTCATAACTCTTTCAATTTTTATGCTTTCTTTAATAAATACTTTGTCACACCTTACTCAATGTTTCAACTTCCAGATATGTTTCCGAATATTTTCGATTCATTTTCGGAAATATTAGTGTGACGCTCCCCTTAACTAACCATTTTTTTTTACATCACAAAGACTGTGAAGCCAAAAAATTAGAGGTAACAAAACCCACTTAGTTTTTTCCAGTTTCTAATGTACCTAAAACTCTTACTATTTTTTTTTTTTCTATCTACCTACAGTTGATGAATCTCTATTTTGTAATAATGAGGAAACTATACACTCATGTGTTTATTCCCAGCCTTTCATATCACTACCACAAATACGGAAATAACAGTACACAAGCATCTTTAAATACTCATTCTCCGATTACATTTTTTCTCTACTCAGCAACAGGAATGAATAAGATGAAAATGACATCCTACTCTCATTTTTATTATTTTTTCTTCTCAACACACAAACACACAGGACATACACACACCACACACACATACACAGTCCACAACATCCGTTTTAACCATGAAGACAACAGTGACAGTGGTCTCCAATATCAATTACGGGATATTAAAAAGAGATTCCATGTGAGTGACGCTGCCTAATTAGCCATTGAAAGTTGTTAATCTTGGAGATTAGCGAGATTAGCTGAGTCCCTGAAAATTCACAGTGGCTCAATTTTTATGCCTGTTATCATTTCTGCCTCATAACTTGGAGTGAAAATGAAGTGAAAGCTTAAAAGGGAATACAATGAACATAAATACAGGCTGCATAATACTTTATCTAAACATTAAAATAAGTATAATGATGGTTGACCGAAAGAGTATAGAAACGAAGAACGGATGAGAGAAAGGGACAAGATGATGGATGTATTGTGATAAACCAGCCCCAAATTAGAAGGATGTATGACAGAAGCTTAGAAAATGAGGGATGAATGAGAAAAGCCCTGAAAAGCTTGGAAATGATGGATAATAGGAGAAAAGCCCTAGAAAGCTTAGGAAATGAGGATCAAATTTAAGATAAAGTTTGCCAGAGGTCGCAGTTGATTAAAGTGAGGTATTGACCATCACACCCACACACATACAGGGTTAGGGTACCGGTATTTAGTGTTTGGACCTCGGTTCACACCGGAGAAGTTCTTGGGTCCATCCCAGGGCGGACGAGACAGATGCTGTTTCCTTAAAACTCCGAGCCCCTGTCCATCCACATTGATTGGGTACCGGGTGTTAACCGGGTTGTAAAATCACCATGAACCATAACCGCCCGGTATTGGTTTCGGTCAACACTAAGCACTATAGACTAGGAATATAACCTCAACAATTGATTTTCATGAGGGGTAACGATTGTTGTTACAAATGCGTCACCCTATCTGGATTGAACCATGACACCTCCGAACTAATAGCCTGGATGACAATTGATATTTTGATTTGGGACCTCACAGTGGGTTATTTGTGAAGGGCAATCACGAAATATCAGATTTTCTCGAAAATACAAAAATGTCAATAAAATGACCAATACTGCAGTTACAAACTTATATTTGGTGTCAAAATGAGCAGAATAAAAAGTCATATTGTAAAAATATTGGTTTATGCTATAATAATGAGTAGATTTAATTACTTATTACAAACATAACATACATCTAGTGAAAATTTAAGTAACGCAACAGTGAACGATGGACGAAAAAGGCGCATCATTGCATATATGGAAGTTTACATGTACATGAAATGAAATGAAAGAATGTCGTGTTTAAGTCACTCAGAGTCCGTTTCAATTGCCACACTGTACGGGTTGTGACACACTCCGTTATTACAGGTACATGCAGTTATGCACTTCAAGTTCTTGGCCCTACAAGAGCATCTGGAAGTTGTACAATTGCTGCACTTGCAGCAGACTATGTCTGTGAACTCGTTTGGCAGAGGATCGTCCACACTGACGTGTGGGTGTAGTCTCCTCGTAGCATCCTCGTACCATCCACTTCCGATGGGCGACTCGATTTCAGGGATTGGTACATCTGCCTGGAACCACACGTGAGCCTGGTGGTGTGCGCGTTTGATGTGTTGTTTAAGACATTTTCGACTTGGTGGAAGCTTTTCTTCGTCTTTGGTGCCCTTTTGAAACATGCGGTATCGCACATCGTTGATGTTAGTTTCGTCCGCACCTGGTGAGTAACTGCGGCAGAAGAACTCTTCCACACTTCGTATGGTGGATTCTGACAGCGTGCAACGTCTGAGGTCATCAAGCAATGCTCCGTGTTACTGGAATACCTTCCATGTCGTCTTTTTCTCGTGTCCACTTGTTTGACTGACTGTGTCACATCCTGTAACCGCATGGTACACCAGGATGTTACGCTGCATGGTCGGTGTCAACTGTATGTCGTGCACAGCCACATAACGCCGTTCCTGCCTTGTGCCAGTTCTCATCCAGAGCTCTCCACTTAATTGTCCCGCGAAGTGTGTGAGCAGTACCAATACGTTGGTGTCCCTGCACGCACGAGACTATGATCCGTTCGTATCCATCCATATAGACCGCCTTGGCATGCAATATTATACGTGTATCGGCCTCCTCGTGAGATGATTGCAGCTGTTCAACATCAGACCCCTGTGACGAAGCTACTTTGGTTTCTTCCTCAAACCCACCTGCAGTGATCAACTCACAAATGGGTCGGCTCTTTTTTGCCTCCAACATCATTTGATCGCTGAGAAACTTGGTAAGATTTGCCTTGTTTTCTGGTAAGTCCATGAACTGCTTCCAGTTGGCAGGGAGTGGAATCTCTCTGCTGTCGATCTTGCGCCGGATAAAACGTACTCGCCCCTCTCTCCTTTCTCGGGTCCAAGACTTGATTGATGTGTTACGATATCGATCGAAAACCACATCAACTCTTGAGTAGTGCTCATTGAAATGACTGAACACTGATGCATTGAAGACATCAGCCAGATCTCCAAATGACTTTGCCCCCGTTGGTTTTCCAATGGCTTGTACCAATGCCTGACCATCTATGATAAAACATGTCTTAAGCGAAGACTTTGGCAGGATCTCAACAGTTACTCCATCCTCCAAGATCTTCCCGAGCGCAACTTTATTCGTAGGACGTAGGCGTCCTGCCGTGTCTGCCAATGACAGTGGTACCGGTGTTAGTTCATGACTCAGAAGACTTTTAAGGTCTATATCACGTCCGGAGTCCTGTGCCACAAGAAGCCGCTGGAACAGTAGCCTGTCTGCTTTGATGGTTTGACCCTTTTGACTAGCATCCTTCCTCGTTTCTAGTGTGTACTTTGTCGTCAGTGTAGGACTCTGTGACTGTTTCAATTTTACACAAAAGCCGACGTCTTGTTTGCAAATCCGTGATTCCACAAATTCTTTGATCTTTGATTCTACAAGGGTTTCAGGGGTCAGTAAAGCGTTCTTGATGTTTTCAGAGGCAAGATCCATTGTCATCAGACAGGTCAACTCGTCGCCTGCGTTGCTCTCACTGTCAAATATTGTGAATCGTGATAACTTTTCCTGTAGCTTTTGAACATCTTCTCTGTCCCTCTTTATTCTTGCTGGACCGAGATCTTTGTAGGAGACTACACCCACACGTCAGTGTGGACGATCCTCTGCCAAACGAGTTCACAGACATAGTCTGTTGCAAGTGCAAAAATTGTGCAACTTCCAGATGCTCTTGTAGGGCCAAGAACTTGAAGTGCATAGCTGTATGTACCTGTAATAACGGAGTGTGTCACAACCCGTACAGTGTGGCAATTGAAACGGACTCTTGAGTGACTTAAACACGCCATTCTTTCATTTCATTTCATGTACATGTAAACTTGCATATATGCAATGATGCGCCTTTTTCGTCCATCGTTCACTGTTGCGTTACTTAAATTTTCACTAGATGTATGTTATGTTTGTAATAAGTAATTAAATCTATTCATTATAATAGCATAAACCAATATTTTTACAGTATGGCTTGTTATTCTGCTCATTTTGACACCAAATATAAGTTTGTACCTGCATTATTGGTCATTCTGTTGACATTTTTGTATTTACGAGAAAATCCGATATTTCGCGATTGGCCCCTTTTCATATAATATTCCTAGTCTATACTCATTATTATAGCATAAACCAATATTTTTACAATATGGCTTGTTATTCTGCTCATTTTGACACCAAAAATAAGTTTGTCACAGCAGGGTTTGAGGACCCCTTGAGTACCACGTATAGGCCCACCAGGAGGCTACGCAGCAGATGGTGATGTATTAATTACAAGTGCATGACAGGGTGGGCGATTAAGGATACCCCCGGAGTAACTGTAAGCAAGTCAGGGACCTCGGGGGGGACAGGGAGGTTCGCCCCCCCCGGCAATGCCGGGGCATTTACCAGCCTGGGGAGGCAAGCTCCCCGTATCTCGGACGCGAGGGGGCACTGCCCCGGTTAATGTGCAAAGTAAGTACACCTGTGTACTGGAGATATGCCCAACCTGGCACCCTACAGGTAAGGGTGCCGGGGATTAGATGTCATACCACGTCAGCGACCGATTAGATAGAACCTTAGCAGGTGGGGGGACCGCTAACAGGAGCATCACCCCCCGTTGAGCCCCCTTCACCCCCAAAGTGCTTGGGGCTTAACATATTCAAAATAATTGTATATGTTTGAGTGTGCCAATGTATATTTGATCTATTAAAAGTATTTATAAAATATGTAGAAGTACTGTGTAAATCGTAACTACGTAGGTAACTAGAGAAAAATAGTATTGATTGATTGGCGAGTGAAGGTTATGCGTACAAGTCCTGCCTTCTCCCATCTGCATTACCCTTCTCTCTCTCTCTCGTCTCTCTCTCTCTCTCTCTCTCTCTCCTCTCTTCTCTCTCTCTCTCTCTCTCTCGTCTCTCTCTCTCTCTCTCTATCTACTCTCTCTCCTCTCTATTCTCTAATCTTCTCTTCTCTCGTTGCGTCTCATCCTCATCTCTCCTCGTCTCTGTCCATCTCTTTATAAGATGCAGTTTCAATATTATTTTATAGAATTATCTGTTTACGACGATGGCGACACACTGAGCAAAACTTGGGCAACAGAAATTGGGGGGGGGCGATCCGTTTTATAAAGGAACCCGGGCATAGACCAGGTAATAAAATATTTTTTTTTGAGAAATTAAAGGGGGAAAGGAAAAATATAAACACACCCGGGGAAAAAGAAAAAGAAAGGGGAAGGGAAACAGATTGAGGTTTAGAAATTCCCAGGTAAAAGTCAAAAAGGGTTGTTATTTGCCCATAAAAAGGTTTTCATTATCCAGCGAACCCCCGTAATCTTTTTTGTTGAGACGTTTTTGGCAATAAAGGTTTTGGAAAGGTCTTTTTTTTTAACGGAGGCGAAAAAACCCTGCTCTTGCTGTTTAACTGACTGTATTTGTTTGCCAGGGGGACGAGAATACTAGGGTTTTCTTTAAATTTCTTTGGGTATTTCTCGGGGGAAAATCATATTATAAATTTAAATACAGGCCAAATTTTTTAAGGGCATGAGCCCTTTTTAAATAGAATGGTTTTGGGCCTCATTAAAAAAATTGACTATTTTAAAAGTTTAGATGTGGGTGAACAAGCGCCCCCCCTCAGAAAGGGAAAAAAACCCTATCTTCTCTTAAGATAAACACAGTATTTTAAAAATACATAATGGTTTCCATGTCGGCACGAAAGGGGCGACCCCCTCTTTTTTAAACGAAATGTACGTGACGAAAATAGCCTCATTATTCCCCCACGGGGGCTGTAAGAGAAATTACCCCAAATATATAAACGTGACCTCCAAGTGTTTTGGGGGGCGGGGCGTTATCAAGGTTTTTCCTGTCATAAAAACCTCATATTTACCCCTTCCCCCCCCCGCTCTCCTCTCTCTCCCCTCCATTTTTTCTTTGTTATTTTTACTAGGAAAACATAGAAATACGGGAGAATTCACCCAAACCCTTATTTTAAATTCAGGGGTTGTAGTCTCGAGCCCATTTTGTTTGGTCTTGGCCCTTGGTCTTGGTCTCTTTTTGATGTGGCCCCTTGGGGTCTTGATTTTTGGCCCTCGAAGCTTCGGGTCTGGGATTTGGCTCGAGACCAGGTCGAGCCCGGGGGTTTTAAAAAAGTGCTCGGGGGCCCTTTGGGGAAGGTTGAAATTTATTACCCTTTCCGGGAAAAACCCAAGGGGCTTTTTTGGGTACCGGCGGCCATACAGCTTGTACTTCTAAAAAGATACTGCCTGACTGCTCAACGGTGTTTATGCAATGAGCTGGGGCCCTGCGAGCGCGGGTATAGATTGCGTGCAGTCGAGAGAACAGGATGACGTGGGCCATTCCCCGGCTTGGGGATTCTCCTTTTTCACCCCCAAATTTTTGCGCTCTTTTTTTCACCTCCGTATACTTCATATATGGGGTAGGCCTATGCAATCCCCGCCCCACGTAACGTACCCCACGGGTTTAGCTAGCTCGCTTAAAAACCGAAACCAAAAAATTGCAAATTTTTTCTGTGTTTTTTTTGTTTTCTTTCATGCCAACGAAGAAATTTGAAAAAAAAAAATTTTTGGGACCTGGGAATGTTCATTTTGTTCCTATATTTTTTTTTTGGGAAATATATTTCCTCCCCTTCTACCAGACTCTTTATCGTTAAAAAATGGAGCACACGGGCGCGGGGTTCCCCAGGTGCACAAAAAACAAAATATACTTTTGGCTTCCCACATTTTAAATTTTTTTTGGCTTTTAAAAAATTTTTTCATCATAAAAAATGAAATTAAATTTGGGACAAAATATTTTCTGGAAAATTTTAAAAATTTGTTGATTTTTCTGGCAAAAATAAAAAAAATTTGGCAGGACCTGGCAATTTTCCTGTCTGTCAGTGACATAGGCGGGGACATGGGGTGTACTGGACTATTTCTCGCTTATTTTCCGTTCGCACACCCCGGAAATTTGAGTAACCCTTGGGCATTTTTCGCAGTTACCCAAATTTTTTGTTAAAAGGCCCACAAGGATTTTTTAAATAAGAAACCAAAAACTAGTGGTTTTTTTGGGGGGGACCCAAGTAAATTTTTTGTTTTGAAAAAGCGAAAAAATTTCGATTGCTAAAATTTCGCTTGCTGTTCAATCACCCGGGGAAGAATGTTTTCCTCAAACCCTGCAAGAATTTTTTTCCGGCGGAAAGCGAAATTTTTGGGTTTGGGCACTGCCCGGCGTTCGGCTGACTTTGGGGGTTTGGTTTTGGGGCTTAAATAAAATTTGACAGTAGTGTATTTATTTAAAAATAAATCATTTCCCTTTTTTATTTTAATATTTTTTCCCTAAAATTTTTAATCGGGTAAGGGGAAGGTTCCCCGGGCGTGAAAATTAAGGATAAAAAAAGGGCACATTTTTTCATTTTCCCCTTATATCATTCAAACAGCCCCTTTAACACACAACATTTGAACACCCTCCGTGGGCCATCTTTCATCACCCTTTGTCCCCCTTTGTGCATTCCTCTTTTCCAAGTTTCCCCTTTTGGGGGGGGGTTTTATTGACAAAACGAGCGTCACTTTTAGGTAAAAACCAAAAAACTGTCCGCATAAAATCACTCGAGAAACTTGGTCCGCCCCCCATTTTTTTGTTTACATCTAACCGCCCCCTCCCCTTCTCGGAGCAAGCGACGAACAAATTTTCCCTGGGGGGGGGAAAGTACCGTTTTGCAACGAATTTTTTTCGCTTGAAAGCGAAATCCCCGGCAGAAAACCCCCTTTATAACAAAACAGCATTTTACTTTCTGCAAGCAAAGCATCACGGAAAAGGCTGGCCCCAACTTCGGCTTTTATCAAGCACTTCCCGGCACCCACCGAAAAAAACCTTGGACAATACCATTTAAAAATTTTACACAGTAAAAACCCAAAAAACTTTCAGATAATACCCTTTTTATAAAAAATGTTTATATGCCGGGTTCTTGTTTTGGTCTTTTTTCGGGAGGGTCTGGTTTTGGGCTTGGCCCTTGGTCTCGGGGGGTTTCTTGGTCCTGGGAAAGGTCGGGGCTTGGTCTTGGTTTTGGGCCTTCAAGGGTCGGTCTTGGTTTTTGGCCCTTGGCCCGGGGAAGGGGTCTGGTCTTGGTTTTGGGGTTTTGGGTTCTCGGAGGGTCGGGTTTTTGACTAAAAACCTGATTAGTTTATAGAAAACCTTTACGGGAAAAAGGGTTTTACATTCCCTTTAACCCCTTCACCCCCAGATTTTTTCCTTTGCTATAACAAAAATGTATGCTATTAGCCAAAAAATTTTTGGGAAAAGTAACGGGAAAAATATACCAAATGATTTAAAGTCGACAAGAATACTAAGCGGGTCATATCTATTAAATATTGCTTATTTTTCAAAAAAAAATTATCAAATGGTCCCGAAATTACAATTTAAAAATTTCTTTTCGGGGTCTAAAGGGTTTTTTAATTTTTCCCCCTTCTTGAACCCTATCGGGGCCCTTTTATACTAGTCACTAATCATTTATCACTATCAGCTCGGGCCAGAAACCCAGTTTTTTGTTCATAATCACTTTAAAATTTCCCGGGACTCTCCCCCCTCCCCTCTCTCCCCTCCCCCCTCCCCTCTCCTCTCTCTCATAAGGGATGTCTCCAATTAAGGAAAAAAAACTTTCCCCTTATTTTCAATATCTCCCGTTTTTTTCTGCCCTCTTCGCCTTTTTGGGAAGGAAAAAAAAATCATTTTTCTCCTAATGTGTGTGTCCTCGCCTGTTTAAAATGAAAGGACTTTTTTTTTATATTTTTAAATTTAATTTCCCCCCTCTTCAAATCCACACATAGATATTTTTTTAAAATTTTAAATTTCCCTCTGATATATTTTTTTAAAAAATAGAAGTAACTTTTTAAATGCTTCTTTTTATGCCAAATTACCAAACCTTTCCCCAGAATTACTAAAAGGAACTGTAACTCCTTTTTTGGAAAGAAGAGTAACAGAGCGAATCTATAACTGTAGACCAGGTTTTGCAGTCATTTTTGTTTTTTAAAAGTTTTTTAAAAAATTACTTGTTTTATGTTTTTTTATCAAAAAAGGGACTTTTTTATAAATCATAGGCAGTTTGGGTTAAGGTCGGGTTTTTCCTCTACCACTATGCATGCTTTTTGTTAAAAAAAAATTATAAAAAGTTACTCAAACTGTTAAACACCCTGCTGTGGGGCCACATTTTTTGGGTTTTAAAGCAAGGCTTTTTGCCCGCTTTTTTGGTGTAGTGGCTAGAGGGGCCTGGCTACGAATCTGCGGGCCCTGGTTCGAACCCGGGGACCAGGGAAAAGTCGGGGACCAGCCAAAACCTGCATTTTTTCCTCCCTTTTCGGGGTTTGATAAAGGGGTACCGGGGAAAACCCGGGGGAAATTTAAACGTGGAAATCCGGATGTCCCCCACTACCCCTTTGTGTCCCGGAAAACGGTTCCTCCCCCTACAAAAGGGCCTCAAAGGGTTTAATCCCAGGGAAAGTTTAGCCCCCCGGGGCCAAACCGCGCATGGCCGTATAGGGGGGGGGCCACCCCGGGCAGGCAGGCCCCTATGCCCCCGATGCCGGGGGTTTTCTGAGCGGGTTTCCCTGGGGGGGTTTGGGGAACCCTCCCTGCCCCCTGATAGGGGTTGGGGGGGCGGGGGGGAGCTGGGGGGGTTTCACCCTGTAAAAGCGGGGGCGGGATTTTTTTTTTGGGATTAAACCTTAAAACGTCAAAAGGCGTTGTTTGTCCTTACATCTTTAAATTTAATTTTTGGGATTACCGAAACTTAGTTTTTCGTTTTTCCCCGAAAGACGGGGCCATACAAACGTAGCTCGGGCCCCTGTAGAATACAACAGATGAAAAAACTGGGGTGAAGCACACCGTTTATATCGTCTGGAAAGGGCCCGTTGGTTTAGGGCGTTAAAACCCGACCAAAAAACCCGGGGTTCTAAACCCGCTATTCAAAAGTAAAAGCGACATACTGTTCCAAAAAAACGGGAAAAATGCCCCCACGCTTGTTGGTTTTTGGGGGACCCCTGCTCTACTCATATTTTTTTGTCCCTACGAAACCCGCTGGGTTAATTTTTTGTTCAGGGCCCCAAGCAGCCTTTTAAAATGAACCTAGAGACCTCCGGAGGGGTTCATACTGGGGGGAGTCATACTGTCCAAACCCTGGGTCTGGCCGGCACATCGGACACACCATAAACCCTGTTTTAAAACGCCCTTTTTTTGCTTGGCTTCATTCATCGGTGCTACACTGGCCCATATAAAAATGGCAATTACGCATATGGGTTTTCGGAAGTCAGCTCGAAAAATAAGAAACAAACCAAAAAAACTCTTGCCGGAAGGGACCCATGTGGGCTGTCATGATTTTAAAAAGCTGTTGCATAATCGTGGGTTTTTGCCCAAATTTTTTCATCGCGGCCCCTTTTTATTTTAAAGCATTACATTTACACCCCATTGGGAAAGTCTGTTGCTCAACCCCCGAGTGATAATTTTTTTTTAAAATACTCCTACATACATAGCTTTAAATGGGCATACATATATCAAATTGGGATCTATGGATTCAAAAATAAATTTCATTTTTTGGTGGGGCCAATGTTATTTGATCTATAAAAAGTATTTATAAAATATTAGAATTTCTGTGGAAATCGTAACTAAGTAGGTAAAATAACCCAAAAAAAGTATTGGGTTGATTGGCGAGTGAAGGGGATGCGTACGTTTCCCGCCCTTTTCCCATCTGCATTAACCCTTCCCCTCTCCCCTCTCTTTTTCCGTCTCTCTCTTTCTTCGTCCTCCTCCCCTTCTCTTTTTTTTTTCTCTTTTTAACCATTTCACATTTATTTAAAAGAAATTTTCTGTTTACGAAAGGGGCGACAAACACTGAGCACTTGCGAACCAGAATTTCCGTTATCCGGATTTTTTAAGAAACCCGGGGATAGACCATATATTTTATATATATATATATATATAATTAAAATATATATATATATATAATATATATATAATTTTATATATATATAAAATATATTTATATATATATTAAAATATTTGTTTTTATCAAAACGGAAAGGAAAAAAATAAAGGGAAAACCCCGCCGGTAAAGTAAAAAAATGAAGGACAGGGTTGAGGGTTTGAAATTCAAGGTATAGTCAGAAAAGGGTTTTATACTGTTATAACTTCAGTATCAGGAATACCGTATTCCCGGGTTGTGAGACGTGGGGGGCAATAGAGCTTGGGAATATTCCCTTTTTAAAAAGGCAAAAAACCCGACCCCTTCTTTCTTACTAAAAATGAATTTTTTATTTCCCGGGGAAGAGTGACGGTTTTACTAAAATTTCAGTTGTATTTTATCATAGTAATCATATTCTCAGGTTAAAAAACGGCATACTTTTTTTTGCATGAACCTTTTTAAATAGAATGGAATTTTTGCCTCGTTAAAAAAAATAGACTATGTAAAGATTTTAAATTTTGGGTGGAAACAAACCACCCTCAGCATAGTAAAAAATACATTCCCTTTTTTTTAAGAAAATAAAAGAATTATAAATCATAATAAATTCCAATGCCCGGGACGGAAGGGGTCCCCTCATTTTAAAAAGCATGTTTCGTAAAGAAAATAGCCTCATTTTTTACCCCCCCGAAAGGGTGTAAAGTATTTCCAAAAATATGACTTTACCTCCAAATGGCTTTAAAGGGGGGGGGCGTTATGCAAAATTTTTCCTTTCATAAAAACTCATATTTACCCTTCCCGCCCCCCCCTCTCTCTCTCTCTCTCTCGTTTTCTTTTCCCTCTCAAACTCTCATCCTCTCCCCTCTTCTCGGGCCCCCTCTCTCTCTCTCTCTCTTCCCCTCAGTCTTCTCTCCTCTCTCTTTTCCTCTCTCCTCTCTCTCTCTCTCTCTCTCTCTCTCTCCCCTCTCTCTCTCTTCCCCTCTTCTCTCTCTCTTCCTCTCTCCTCTCTCTCTCTTCTCTCTCTCTCTCTCTCTCCCGGGCTCTCTCCCCTCTTCTCTCTCTTCTCCTCTCTCTTTCTCTCGGCTCTCTCTCTCTCTTCTCCTCTCTCTCTCTCCCCTCTCTCTCCCCTCTCTCTCTCTCTTCCCCTCCTCTTCTCTCGTCTCTTTTCCCCTCTCCCCTCTCTCCCCTCTTTTCTCTCTCTCTCTCTTTCCTCTCTCTCTCTCTCTCTCTCTCCTCCCCTCTCTCCCCTCCTCTCTTCTCTCTCCCCTCTCTCTCTTTTCTCTCTCTCTCTCTCTCTGTTGGGGGGTGGGGTCATAAATTAAATTTTCCAATTAAGGAAAAAAACATTCCCCCTTTGTCATATGTTTTTCAGTGTTCTGACTTGCCCATTCAGGACGAAAAAATAAAAAATTCATCTTCCTCCAAACTCCCGTGCCTTTTCCCCCGATAAAATTTAAAAGGAAAAATATTTTTTTTTTTTAAAAATTAAAAAAGACCTTGATTATATTATAGGAAAAAAGCCGCCATTTTTTTAAAACCAAACAAAAGATTTAAAGGTTTTTGTGGGGCAAATCATTACACTAGAGGGGGGACTGGGAAAAACCGGGGGAAAAGGGGGACTGTTTGCCCAAATGACAAGGTGATTTTTTTTTTTTTCATCACAAAAGGGCTGACCTAGAAAAAGGGAAAAAAAAAATAAGGGGCCCCTTAGCTGCCGGGCCCTATAAAAGGACGTAAAAAATAAAAGAAAGGGTTTGGGGCCCCAAATTTGTTTTGGGAGGGGTCTTTTTACTCCCTCTTAAAAAAATTTAAGTCGTAAAAAACTTGGGAAAAAAAGAAACAGAAAAAGAGTTCCAGAGTTTACCATGAATGGGAAAAGAAAAGTTAAGATACTGGTTAAAATCTTGCCCTTGGAAGATGGACAGAACTGGACTTTTCGAGTTAATTTTGTGTTTTCAGGTTAAATCAAATCTGTGTTGCAGGGTTAATTAATCTGTGTTGCAGGGGGAAAAATCTGTGTTTTCAGGTTTAAATCCAATCTGTGTTGCAGGTTTTAAATTAAGTCTGTGTTTGGGGGGTTTTAAATCTGTGTTTTCCGGTTAAGTCTGTGTTTTTTCGGGTTGTCTATGTTTCAGGTTTTAAATCTGTGTTTTTTGGTTAAGTCTGTGTTGGGGGTTAAGTCTGTGTTGGGAGGTTTAAAATTAAATCTGCGTTGCAGGGTTAAATTTTGTATTGCAGGAGTAAGAAAGCTGTATCCACCCTATGCTTATGGGCCCAAAGGGAAAAAGATATCCATCGGGACCACAAATTTTAGCATGTTCGTAAATTTTTTAACCAACAACTTCTCTACTAAAAATAGTTCTAGTAAAACCCCCTTTTTTCATACCTTCACCTACACCAGGCGGGGTTTTCCAAAGGGGGGGGGGGGGGGAAAAGGGGGGGGGGGGGGGGAAAGGGGGGGGGGGGGGGGAATTTTTTGTTAAAACGTAAAGTACTAAATTGGGGGGGGAAGTTTTCCTTAAACCGCCCCGGGGTGGGGGAAAGGGCTGGGTTCATTTTTTTTTTCTTTGCCCAACGGGATAAATTTTTCAGGGCCCGGGGGGGGGGGGGGGGCATACCCCCGCATTGAATTATAAAGGGTTTTTTTTTCGAGGATTTCTACATCTTAGGGGTGCTATAAAAAAACAATCAGGCATAACGAGAAAATCCCTGGGCAATCCGAGAAATCGGCGAAAACCAAAAAGGCCCCCATGACGGCCCAAATTTCCGGGACATAAATATAAAAAAACTAAATCTAGGCTAGAATCACATGTAATAGCACTTTTCCATATATTTTTTTGCTTGAGTATTTTTAATTACTGGGAATTTGTTCAATTGGGGGTTTAATAAAAAATAAAATCACAAGTCAAGTTTTTAATGTCCAAATTTTTTGATAATTTTTTACATGGAAAAAAGTGAATGTGGGCCTGTCTGGCACATTTTTCCCTTTTTTTGGGATTAAAGCAAAAAATTCCAAAATGAAAACAGTAATTTAAAAAGTGTATTCCCAATCAAAATTATATATATATTTTCAATAAAATAATTTTTTCAAATTTAAGAAGGGGAAAATTTTTACAAAGGGTTTAAATGTCCCATTTGTTGTGGGGACCCATCCTCTCCTCTGCAGTTTGGGAGAAAAGGGGGCAAGGTAAACCGTTCGCCTTGCAAACTTCAAACTCCTGGGGGCGCATGCCCCTTTTCCCCTGCCGCCCGCCGCATTTAAAGGGCTTTCAGAGATCCGCGGTGCCAGGGGTGTGTTTTGTCTGGGGGGTACGACAGTTCCAAAAATTGGGCGAATTACTGGGCCCAAATCCCTATAAATTTTACAGGCTGTCGTCTTTTTTCTGCAGATCCGCAGGTATTGTGCCACTGCCGAAAAAAACCTTTAAACGAAAGGGACTTTATCTAGGTAAAAAGCTCACGAGATTTGTCATGCTGTGCTTGGGCAATTTTTTTTTCCCGTGGGAATACACCCCAAATGGGGAAATTTTCCCTAGGGGTCAGGTGTTTTTTTTTATGGCAAAATTTACGATGTTTCCGACCAGGGGAGCCGGATTAATTCTACGCCAAGAAAGTTTCCCGGGGCAAATTTTGCAATGTTGTTTTTCTGATTCCCCCTGTAATCTCTCTGAGATGCTGGTCTATAGGTCCCGACTTGTTTTCTCCATCTCAGAAAATTCTTTTCCTCCCCAAACTATGCAATGAAAACCATCGCTGACTCTAAAATTTTCATCCTCCCTCTTCCCTCCTTTAAACAATTCAAGGGGGCGATAAAGTTGTTTCCGGAAAAAAATGACTGTCGGGAATCCCGGGGTTTTGGGGCACAAAAAAAGGGGTCCTGCTCCTTATCACAAACGATTTTGATCCAATTTCTGATTTGGGGCCCGGAAAAAGGGAAAATACCGCCAAACTTCCCCGGTAAAGCTCCATCAGGGTTAAAATAATCTTTGCTGATATTTTAGCTAATTTAAAGAGTTTTTATTTAAAGCAGGGATGCGAGTTCTTTATCTTTTTTTCCCCTTTCCCTTTCGGGCCCGGGAACTCAGCCGCTAAAAAATCTCGGGTACAGTCACGATGAAAATCGTGCGCAGGGAGCATGAAAGGGCGGGTGCTTTTGACGGCGAGTTTTGGATTTGTCGCCGCAACACCTCATCTGCCCAAATTTTCCCGCTCATTCGGGGGCACTTTGCGTATATTTTTTTTCTTCTATGGTGTATAAAATTAGGGGTTTCATCAAAAACCTCTCTTTTCCTTTGTCCCCCTCACAAGATATTCCCCCGATTCCCCCCATTCGGGTGTTTGGGATTCTGTTCCAAGGACCTGGTCCCCCAGCAATAAAAAATATTGATGCAACCAAAACAAGCGGAGCCCCCCGGAGGACCCTGTCCTCTTTGGGGGAATTGACTGGGACTTGATACACTTCTTTTTTTTTTTTTTTTCTGTAAACGTTTGGGGTTTGGGATTTAGGTACTTCACCACCATTTTTTAAGATAAAAGATTTACTTGGGTTTTGTCGGATCTTTTTTAAATTTTTTTTTAAGTTCGGCCCCGTATGCTATCACCATGAATTTCATTGGGGTTTTAATAATACTGTTTAGTCCCTTTCCCCCACCAGCCTGGGGACCCGGGGTATGGGCTTTTGTCGAGCAACTGTTTCAAAAAATTTAAAAAAGGGATTTGTATCCATTGCCTTTTTTGGGGCCCCCAACCACTACCACCCATAACTATTTTAACTCGACCAATATAAACACGAAAAAACAGTACACTGATTAACTTTAGTCCAAAGTTACCATCCCAAAAAAATTTCCCTCTTTCATTTCAAAACCCTCACCATACAAATTTTTTTTTTTTCCTCGAATCTACGGTCATCCGGGAATTTTCTTGAGGTCTGAAAAAAAAGAAAAAATTAAACCCAACCCTTCTCTTTTAAATATAATTAATTATTGGCTCGTCATGTATCGGAACACAAAAATTTATCCGCAAACTGTTTTTTCCCTGGAAAATAGTCCAGGACCCTACGACCGACGGACGGGGTTTGGCGGACGGGGGGGACAGGAAAAAAAGAGATCAATTTTTATATAAAAATTAATAAAATAGTAATTTTGTATGTTGTTTTGTTGTAAAACAGGGGATGAAAGAATACTAGAAAAATAGGGGGCATCTAAAAAAATGACCTGGGGAAACCCAAAAATAAAACACGTCCCGAACCTGATTTCATATGTCAAAAATTTTATCCCCTTCATCACATCCAAAAAAGTGATCGGAACCCAAATTATAAGTTAAAAAATTGTTTTAGTTCAATCTGAAGTCATTTTAAAGTGAAAATGATTTCGAATAATTTTTCTACCGCTAATAATTTTGAATTACACGCACCCACTAACAATTTTATACAAATTTTTCTTTTGAAAAAAAACAAATTTAGGGTTGCCTTTTTATTTTTCCCTTTTTGCCTCCAATCAAAAAAAAAACCCTTAATTGAATTGCTCTTCAAAATCAAAATGGGAAAGTGTTATTTCATGGGGATTCAGACCTAGTGTTAGTTTTTTTTATTTTACGTTGTCTACGGAAGTCGGCCGTCATGGGCCCGGGGCCCTTTTGGGTTTTTTTGTTTTTTCTCGGATTGCCCAATGATTTTTTCTTGTTATCCGCCTGATATGCTTTATAGACATCCTAATGATGTAAATCCATCGAGAAAAAACTTTTTCATTCTATGCAGGGTAACATTGAAAAACCCACTTTGGCAACCTGACTAAGGGCTATATTCAAGAACTTTTCTCCACCCGTTGCATCGCGAATCGGTATACAAGAATCAAAAGAGGTAACACAACGGGTGGAGATTTGAGTCAGCTGATTCGCGACACCATGCAGATCCCACCTTCATCTCGCTGTGCACTTATTTCATCCTATTTCTTCCCAGACCATTACAGGTGAGTTTTCAACACAACCGAGAGTAACATGCATACCTTGTGAATGCACACGTGTCATAATTAAGGTAAAATTAGGTGCAGGAGGCCTTATATTGCTGTGAGAAGTGGTGACGAGGGAGAGCGGCTGCGGTGGTGGTGGTCCGCCATATTGCTTTTTGGCGGCTGGTCACATGTTCTTGGGACGGGATGTACGTACAGGAATGTACGTACATCCCGTCCCAATCCCACTCAGGCCCATTTTTTCTTCCTCAATGCCTCAGATAAGTAGCGAACACAACACAAGCCATATTTTAATGGCAGAAATGATAAATTAGGCTAGTAAAAGGAATTAGATATTGCTTATTGGCGCTGGCCACATGTGTTTGGGACGGATGTACGTACATCCTGTCCCACAGGGATGTACATACGTACATCCCGTCCCAAGCCCACTCAGGCCCATTTTTTCTTCCTCAATGCCTCAGATAAGTGGCGAACACTAACAAAGCTATTATTTTAATGACAGAAATGATAAATTAGGCTAGTAAAAGGAATTAGATAGGTGTAAAACAGTCAAAATACTGATAAAGCCTTGGACTCGCTTGTGTTGGTACGACTGCTTTTGCAGCCACTGCTTGTGTTGGTACGACTGTCAAATATCCACCGGTCGGGCATTTCTTGTAGATGCCACCAGTGGAGGTACGACGGTGGAGAATCTCCACCGGCCGGGATTTGACGAGCATTCTTGAATATAGCCCTAAATGCATATTCCCGTTCTCTATGCGAGTATGTGGTTTCCGTGTGAAGACGCTTGTCTGTAGCTCCGAAACTAACCATCGGATTTTCTCAAAAATTGCTCAACCCCCATTGTGATTCCCACACAAAGCTACCTATTGAGGTAAAGTGAAACCTAACCTACCGTAACCGTAACCTAACGTAACCTAACCAACCTGACGTGTTCAAGAGTAAACGCCACATACTCTTCCATAAACGGGAATATGCCCCCCCCCCCCCACCTCAGCTCCTGTTCTGTTTCATGAAGCAGTGTTGTTATCTCGAGTCACAGAAAAAAGAAGAGAAGAACAAGAATAGCTTGTACATCATTCAGTTACATAAGATACAATATGTACCTTTAATTACGGGATTATCAACCATGCGGAAGGCTGACGAAGGGTAAATAAGGAGAATATTGATGAATAAACCCGAAAACAAGTGAGAAAGTTACATAAGATACACTTTCTTCATAAAATCACTTTCAAGAGGTTCCATTTTGAGAGGAATTCACCCCAGGATCAGCTTTTAGGCATTGTACCTCCAAAATATCAAGTTAATAGAAATGCACGTGAAATTTATTTTTGTTTCCACGGCCAAACTGACTGAACGCGCGTTATTAAAGGGTCCAAATGATCACATCATCATTATCTACATTTATTTTCTGTCAATTATATCAGGTAATCGTGGAGCTAAGCCTACCTACCTTCCTTCCTTTCCCTTCCTAATTATTATTATTATTGTTAAGATCCGGACGCCACCGCTCCGCTACTCCCAAAGGGGGGGAAGGAAGAAATTGCGTGCGGGGAGGCGGTGTTGATAAAACGAGCTCCTGTTTTGCGTCCACCCAACCCGCATGGTTCTTCCAATCGGTCGCTGGTCGTGGCATGACAAAAAACCCCCGGCCCCTCTACCTGAAGGGCTGGGTTGGGCTTTATCTCCTTGTACCGGAAGTACAAGGGGGCAGTGCCCGTAGCTTCGGAGATACGGGGGAGCTTACCTCCCCAGGCTTATACGCCCCGGGCTTTCCCCGGGGGGGCGACCCTCCCTGTTCCCCCCCGAGGCCCACAGCTTGCATAGTTTGCCCCGGGTCAATCCATTATCGCCCCCCTGTCATGCACTGTCAATCATATAGATACATCACCATCTGCTGCGTCGCCTTCAGGAAGACCTGTATGTGGTGCTCAAGAGGTCCTAAGATCCTTTGCAGGTCCCTTTCGTAATCCCCCGGTCCGGGGGGGAACCCAGTGGAACCCTCCTGAAGGAGGTATCTAGTAGGGCGTCGTAGTACGTAGAGTTTCACCTCCGGCCCACGCCCGCCCCTAGTGCCTGCCCCCAGCGCCCAGTGGCTCCCCAAGGGCCCTGAAGAGAGGCCACAGGGGTAGGTATGTGGAGGGACGTCATGGTCTCGTAGAGTAGCCTTCCCTACCCCTGGGGCAAAGTGAGGGCGCCCCTTGGTTGCCCCACGGCGGTTCCGGGAAGCCATGCGGCCCCCCGGGGGAATCATCATCGGGGCGGGCAGTGTTGCAGGGACATCTTGGTCCCCGTAGAGTTGCACTTCCCGCCCCTGGGTTTATGCGGGGTATTCCTTAGTCGTCCCGTCGAAGCTCGTCGTCCCTGGGGCAAAGTGAAGAGCCACAGGGGCAACGCCGAGCGCCGCTATTTGCCCTGCCGTGGCCCCTTCATCTCAGGAGCCCAGGAGGAACACAGGGGCAAAGCCCCTAGGGCAGGTGCCTGCGGGACGTCGGGACTTCGTAGAGATGAGTAGCCCTGCCCCAGGGGACAAGCGGCGTGGCGGGCGTCGGGCGTCTGGTAATGAAGGGCGCTTCTTGCACTAAGACACTAGTCTCGTAAGATATCACCGGGCGACGAAATAATACGTGTGGCCACCCCGCAGGGTATATAGAATCTGATCTTCTCTCCCTGTCTTTCAGGGGGAGACCCGGCGTGTGGTGGGTACATGTCAAAGGTTATTTCAGTGCTGACAAAAAGTGTGAAGTGATGGCGTGAATTGGGGGATGAAGATTCTTCCTCCTTCTCCTCGCCTCCTCCCCTTCTCACTCTTTTCACACTCTCCCTCACCTTCTCTCACTTTCTCTCTCTCTCACTTTCTCTTCTCTCTCTCCTTCCCTCCCCTCATCTGCTCTTTCGCCGGGGGACGGAGGGACCCTTAGCTGTGGTCAGAAAATGTGCAGGTGGGCGCCGGCCACCCCTTCGTAGGGCTGAAAAGGGAAAGAGTGTTGTAAAGCAACAACATCATTGCGTCTTTCCCTATCTACCCCCGTCATCAGTACTCTGCCTCTTCCTTCCTTCTCTTCCTTCCCCCCTTTATTTCCTCTTTCCCTCCTATCCTCATATCTCCCAACTCTCCAGCCCTCACAATTATCATGGAATTATGGATTTCTCTTTTTTCTCTTTCTCTCTCTCGCCTTTTCTTCCTCTCTCCTTTCTCCTTCTTCTCTCTTCTCTCTCTCTCTTCTCTCTCTCTCAATTATCCGATATATTGACGCATTATAAATTGAAAGCATCTTGTGGAACGGTTTTATTCTTTCCATGATAACGTCCACAACCGCGTCGTGTTATAATTGGTAAACATAAAACATAACAGTTCTGCCAGAGACGCAGGGAAAACGATATGCAACATAAAGCGGACGGAAGCAACGCCAGTATGATTTCAATTAGACCATAAGAGAGAGAGAGAGAGAGGGGAGAGAGAAGGGGAAAGAGAGAGAGGAGGAGAGAGAGAGAGCATAAGAAAATAAAGGGAAGCTACAAGGCCGCGAGACTTACACGTGGTAGTTCCTGTTACTTAATTACTACCTACATCCTCTTTTATCCCATCCATGAATTGTCTAGCCTCATTTTGAAACTCCCTATTGACTCCGCACTAAAACACCTGACAACTGAGTCCCTTCTATGTCATCCAAGTCATAAACAACAACAACACAAACAAAAAAAAGGGTTCGTTATCATCACATAAATAGGCTGCGGTTGAATTAAACATTTATTTTATTCTATTGTGTATCTACTGTAAACTATTTCTTCTTCATTAAATTTATCTATTTCTTCTATTGTCTTAACATTTATTTTTAATTTTATTTTGTAGTGTGGGTTAATGTTTTATAGGACATAACAAATGATAAAATATATTTTGCACGAACTTGACTAACCTCTGCTCTGCGGTGATCTCCTGAACAACCCCCAATTCAAACAGTCATCAATCCCTTGGTGATAACAACTACCGTCAATAAAAACTATAGCCGCTACTGCACTAATGTCGCCAGGCGAATTTTATTGGCGAATATTAGCACCACTACAGACTTGTATGTGCCACTAAAGACATGTACATAATATAAACTACTGTGCATGCCTCTTTAGTGGCCCATACACATATGGGAGCACATTCAGAGACGCTAACGTCCATGTTTAACAACTTAACAACTGTCATCAGCTGTTTTGGTATTCGCAGGGGAGATTGATGACGTCAGAGTTGACGTTAACACACTACAACAAGGCAACTGCCTATAGGGTGGTGTTAAGGAAGCCACGTACATAAAAATACTCGTAAATTGAGTATATATGATGTTTTCTGACTCAAGAACTGAACAGGGCAAGTATACAAACGAAATTAGGCCATATAACAAACCCAGGCGCTTGTGGTGATGGGCCAAGAGTGGTGAGCGCGGCATCTCGAACCGCCGGGCCGGGTAGCGATGCCAGACAGCACTACGCAATACGCATGGCTCTGTGGCAGACTGCAGGTATAGTGGCGTGCCCTTTTCCTTGATTAACCCTTTCACGCACGGTTGACGCGATCGCGTCAAACGGGCCCGTCTGCAATCTGATGCTTTTGACGCGATTGCGTCAAAAAGTAAAAAATTCGCCAAAAAATAAAGTATTTATCAGAATTGCGTCAAAAGTTTTTGCGTCAAAGATCCAACCTAGACCTATAAATAAACTAATTGTCACTCGCTCGTGTGAGTGGATGTGAATAATAAGGGTTTGTGTGTCAGTTTCCACTCAGCAGGCAGCCTATGCGCGCGAATTGTCGTCCCTTTAAAATGTGTCCCGAGCTGACCATAATGACCATATGATAAATTATAATGGTACTTGAATCCTCATAATAATCCGCTTTTATTTGGCATATAAACCATAAAAAGTTCACTCAGGAAAGTTTCGAGCCTACAAAGTGGTGACGTAGGTATTTCGTATTTCTCTTTGACTAATATTTTTTCAGATTCGGTAAATTTCCGCTATTTATTTTTGCATTTGTTGTTATATATTTTTTTCATAAGTAGAATAATCTCTTGCAAAACCAATGTATATAATAACCCTAAGTAAGGCCAGGAAAAAGATACACGTTGGTAGAAATTGATACATAAAAAAATTATTCGCCGCACAGTCTGGCAATTTCGCGGGGCCCGCTTAGGGAGCATACGAACGGATGTTGCAGTGCCGGATATGTTTGAACTTATTAAACTTTCGTGCGTGACGGGTTGAAAACATTAGCCTTGTCCATCCAGTAAGTGATGGGTACGCGGGGTGGTTAGCCGGGTTTGTGACCCTCCTCCCGGGTGGTGGTTCCCGCAACACTAAAAGGAAGGCGAGGCTACAAAATATCAAGCGAAAAGATCACAAGAAGAAGAAGAGCGACCCCTATTACTCGGAAGGATAATTAATAGCTAAGTATACAGATGTACGAACAAGCCACCGCGTGTTACCCGCGTATATGTGGAGGTGAAAACCAGTGTTGAACCGACGAGGTGACACAGAGGGGATGACTGATAATGGAATAATCTATAGAATAGAAATACGTACATGTAGATGGAAAACCTTGAAAATGCAGGCCCGGCGCTGCCTGTGATTGGCTGACACGTTTGAGACTCAATCACTGATTGGCTGGCACGTTTGTTTTTACACAATTGTATTCGCTGGCGAGCTGTTACTCATTGTAGTCGCTCAGCCATCCATCTTTGAACAACCGTGTCCGTCACTGCCATGTCTCGTATGTACACTACACCACTAACGCCGTGTGTAAGAATAGAGGGATATTGGTAAGCTAACCACCGTGGCCTTTAACTTTCTCTGAATGCCTGCCCTGGGCTTAAGGGGAGAGCTCCGCGTGAATTTTAAATTGCATCTCGGTCATGAATATTTTATATGTTTGTTATTTAGTACCCCGTGTTTAAATCACATGACAATGTAAGAAGCTGATCAGATGAAAGAAAAAATTAAAAAATGCAAGAACCTATTTTTGTCGTGTTTGATGAAATTTTTTGAATTGCATCTCCATCAGCCATTTTTTGACCAATTACTTGTGACATGAGCATATGATAATTCATTGTTATTCTAACAATTTGTTCTGAGAATATTTTGAAAATTATTTTCTAATTTTTTTTTTTAATTGTTAAAAAATAAATTTAAAAAATAGAAAATGTTATGGATAATTTTCCCATATATCAAAACTAAGACTTAAAAACAAAAATGTAATCATAACAGATTTTTCTACGATATTTGATTTTTTGGTGTCCTAAAGTTTCGTGAAAAATCGTGCCAAAAATAATAAGGAGATAGATTTTTATGTAATTGTTATACTGGTTTTTGAGAAAAAACGCGTTTGAAGTTTTGCTAAAGTTTCTGCGCTCCAGTGAAGGTACTATACTGTCAGGTATTAATTATTCGCTCAAAGGCGAGGGTGTCAGGGCGCGCCACGCCCCTCATTGTTGCAAGGTTCGATAAAAATTCACCAGGTGCATAGCTTTCGGTTGATCTCCTTTGTCTGTTCTTCCTCTTCTTGTTTATTGTCTTCTTCGGTGTAATTCTTCTCCTTGTCTCTCTTTCTAGGCCTTTTTGGATGTATACATTTGTTCAAAAAAAAATTGTGAACAGGTTGCACTTTTCTATCCAAAATTGTTCCAGAATTGTTACCTTGTAACAAACTTCACCCTGAGATTGCTGTTTTTTTTTTTATATAGGCTTAGTTTTGATATATGAAAATTTATCCCCCCCAAAATTCTATTTTTTATTTCTTTCTTACAAGTTTTGAAAGTTAAATACCCCTCGATTGGGGGCATTTAAAAAATGTCAGACTGAAAAAAATTCCACCATTCGAAAGCAAAGGATATGGGTTGCCATCTATCTATAATAATATAACGCGAAAGTGTGTGTGTGTGTGTGTGTCCTGTCTTTTCCGCGATAGGTGCCGCCCGCTGTGGCGAATCCCCTCATGGTGGCACATTTTTGGACCGGGTCCGACCAGGGAAGGTTTTAAGCGCCCACTTATGAAATGATCCGATCCACGTTTATTTTTTATTTTTTTTAATTTAGCAGCCTATGTTGCTAAAGTGTGAAAAAAAAGTGTTGGCGAGAATTGAGGAAAACCTTGATGTGTGTGATGGGGAATGAGGTGAGTGAATGGGTGGGGTGATTGGTATGTTGTGGGGTGTATGGGTGAGTGAATGGGTGGTGAGGTGCTGGGGTGATGACAAAGTTTTGGTGGGCCGAAGGCCCACCAAACACAGGTGGTGGCCCACCATACCCTCCCGCATGAGCTAAGCAAAAGTCCGCCTGGAGGGCTGGCCTTTGGCTATAATACTTAAGCGAAGTGTGTTGTCTGTCTGTCCTGTCCTGCCCCCGCGATCAGGGTCCGCCCCCATGCCCCAATCCCCTCATTGGCACAGTTTTGACCAGCTCGACCAGGGAGGTTTTTAAGCCCACTTATGATATGATCCGATCACTTTTTTTTTTCTTTTTTTTAGCAGCCTATTAGCGAGAATTGGAAAAAAGTGGTTGCGAGAATTGAGGAAACTTTGATGGAGGGCAGTGTATTCCCAACCGGGTTCCGCTGAC
>JACEEZ010017901.1:0-32500 GCA_016584305.1 Chionoecetes opilio
AAGGGGAAGGAAAGAAGGGGGGAAAGGGGAGGAAAAAAAGGGGGGGGGTTCGTGGGTTGGGAAGGAAGAAAGGGGAAGGAAGGAAAAAGGGAAAGGGGGAAGGGGATGGGAAAGGGAGGAAAGGGGGAAGGAAGGAAAAAAGGAGGAAGAAAGGGAGGTGATAGGAAGGAAGGAAGGGAGAAGGAAGGAAGGAAGGAAGGAAGGAAGGAAAGAAGAAGGAAGGGAATGTGATAGGAAAGAATGAATGAATGAAGGAAGGAGGAAGAAAGGGAGAAGGTGTTAAAGGAAGGAAGGAAGGAAAGGAAAGAAGGAGGAAGGAAGGGAGAAAGGATGAAGGTAGCAAAGGGAGGAATATTAGGAAGGAAGGAATAGGAGGAGGAGGAGGAAGAAAGGAGGAGGGAAGAAGGGTTAGGTGATAAAGGGAAGAGGGGAAGAGGCAATAAAGAGGGAAATAACAATAAAGAGGAGGGAAGGAAGGAAGGAAGGAGGGAAGGAAGGAGGGAGGGAAGGAGGGAAGAAGGAGGGAATAGAAGTAATAGGAAAGAAACAAGGAACAAAAATATAGGGAAATAAAAAACGAAAGAAGAAAGAAATAGAGAGAAGGAAAAATAAATATATCTGAAGATGACACAGGGCGGGAAGCCTGCGCCTCCACCTCCTCTCGGTCAGGTGGAGGGAGGGAAGACTGCGCCTCCACCTCCTCTCGGTCAGGTGGAGGGCGGGAAGCCTGCGCCTCCACCTCCTCTCGGCAGGTGGAGGGGGGGGAAACCCTGCGCCCCACCTCTCTCGGTAGGGGGGGGCGGAAGCCTGGCCCCCCCATCCCTCGGTCAGGTGGGGGGAGGGAACCCCTCGCCCCCACCCCCTCCGGTAGGTGGAGGGGGGGAAAAGCCTGCCCCCCACCTCCTCTCGGTCAGGTGGAGGGCGGGAAGCCTGCGCCTCCACCTCCTCTCGGTCAGGTGGAGGGAGGGAAGCCTGCGCCTCCACCTCCTCTCGGTCAGGTGGAGGGCGGGAAGCCTCCCCCCACCCCCTCTGGTCGGGTGGGGGGGGGAAAAGCCTGCGCCCCCCCTCCTTCGGTCGGGGAGGGGGGGAAAAAAAGACTGCCCCTCCCCCTCCTTCGGCGGGTGGAGGCGGGAAAGACTGCTCCCCACCCTCTCGGTCGGTGGAGGGGGGGAAAGAATGTCTCACCTCTCGCGGTCAGGTGGGGGGGCGGGAAGCCTGCGCCTCCACCTCCTCTCGGTCAGGTGGAGGGCGGGAAGACTGCTCCTCCACCTCCTCGCGGTCAGGTGGAGGGCGGGAAGACTGCTCCTCCACCTCCTCGCGGTCAGGTGGAGGGCGGGAAGACTGCTCCTCCACCTCCTCTCGGTCAGGTGGAGGAAGGAAAAGAAGATTTGCTCCCATGTCCATGTCTCAATACAAGTGGAGGAGGAGGGGGGGAGGAGGAGGAGGAGGAGGATAAAAAAAAATTTATACACAAAACCGTCCCGCCTTTTTTCTTTTATATATTCAAAACCCGAACGCCACTGTAGTATGTGTGTGTGTGTGGTGTGTGTGTTGGTTGTGTGTGGGTGTGTGTGTTCACTCATGGTCTTGTCCACGCAAAGCTGGTCTCGCGACGCAGTTTTCCCCCTCTAGGCGAGCGGAGTTATTATTCCCGACTTGGGCAATGTGGGACCTCACACACCACACCACCCATCCCTTGTCAAGGGGGGACAGTAACCGCCCGAATTTTTTCAAGTGAAAAAAAACCCCCGGGAGCACGAGGATTCAAACCCCCTACCCACAGAATGGGAGCCCGTCACGTTATCAACCGACCATCGGCGGTTTTTGTGTGTGTGTTTTGTGTGTGTGTGTGGTTTGGGTGTGGGTGTTGTGTGTGTCATTCATCAGGTCTTGTCCACGCGAGCTGGTCGCGACGCCAGTTTTACCCCCTCAGTGCGAGCTTGGAGCTCTTTTTACCCACTTTGGGCAATGCTGGGGCCCCCACACACCACAACCCCCATCCCTTGCTCAAGGGGGACAGTACCGCCCGAATTTAAGTGGAAAAATCCCCCAGAATGAGCGGGGTCGGGGATCGAACCCAGACCCCCAGAATGGTGCGGGGGGCCCTAACCAACTGTGTCACACGGACGTTTTGGGGGTGTGTGTGTGGTGTGTGTGTGTGTGGTGTGTGTGTTTTTGTGTGTGGTGGGGTGTGTGGTGTGTGTGTGGTTTGTGTGTTGTGTGTTGTGTGTTTGTTTTTGGGGTTTTGGGGGGGTGTTTTGTGTGTGTGTGGTGTGTGTGTGTGTGTGTTGTTGGTTTGTGTTTTTGTGTGTGTGTGTGTGGTTGTGGGTTTTGGGTGTGGTTGTGTGTGTGGTGGTGTGTGTGTGTTGTGTGGGGTGTGTGTGTGTTGTGTGTGGGGGTGTGTTTTGTGTTGTGTGGGTGTTGTGTGTGTTGTGTGTGTGTGTGTGGGTGTGTGTTTTGTTTTGGGGGTGTGTGTGTGTGTGGTGTGTGTGTGTGTTGGGTGTGTGTGTGTGGGTGTGTGTGGTGTGTGGTTTTGTGTGTGTGTTGTGTGTGTGTGTGTGTGTGTGTTGTTTTGTTGTGTGTGTGTTTTTGTGTTTGTGTGGGTGTGTGTGTGTGGTGTGTGTTGTGTGTTGTGCGTGTGTGTGGGTTTTGTGTGTGTGTGTGTGTGTTGTGTGGGTGTGTGTGGGGTTTTGTGTTGGGGTTTGGGGGTTGTGTGGTGTGTATAAAAAAAGGAACGCAATATTTTTTTTATAATCCATTTTTTCTATTGTCAATATTTTTTTTTTTTTTTTCTCTTTTCTCTCCTCTTCTCTTTTCCTCTCTCTCTCTCTCTTCTCTCTCTCTCTCCTTTCTTCTTCTCTCTTTAATGCCCTTTCCGCACCCCCGTTTAACCAAACACAATCAGGTTTAGGATGGCCGTGTTATATTTGGGGGACCGACACGCTCTAGTCAGGGGGGGAGGGGAGGAGGAGGAGGAGGAGGAGGAGGAGGGGGAGGAGGCGGGAGGAGGAGGAGGGGGAGGCGGGAAAAGAGGAGGGGGAGGAGGAGGAGGAGGGAGGAGGAGGGGAGGAGGAGGAAGATGGATAGTAGTAGTAGTAGTTTAGTGGTGGTGGTAAGGGTAGTAGTAGTATAGTAGTAGAGTAGTAGTAGTAGTAGTGAGTGTAGTAGTGTAGTAGAGTTTGTAGTAGTAGTTTTAGTGGTAGTAGTAGTAGTATTAGTAGTAGGGTAGTGAGTAGTAGTGTAGTAGTTTTTAGTGGTGGTGGTAAGGGTAGTGTGGTAGTAGAGTTTGTAGTAGTAGTAGTAGTAGTAGTAGTAGTATAGTAGTAGTAGTAGTAGTAGGTAGTAGTAGTAGAAATAGTTTTGTGGTGGTGGTAAGGGGAGTAGTGTGTGTAGTAGTAGAGAAGTAGTTTTTGTGGTGGGGGGAAAAGGGTAGTTTATAGTAGTAGTATAGTAGTAGTATTAGTAGTAGAAAAATAGTTTTAGTGGTGGGGTAAGGGGGAGTGTAGTAGTAGTAGTAGTAGTAGTGTATAGTAGTTAGTAGTGTAGGTAGTAGTAGTAGAAGTAGTTTATGGGGGTGGAAGGGAGTAGTAGAGTAGAGTAAAAAGTAGTAGTAGTAGTAGTAGTAGTGTTTTAGTGGTGGTGGTAAAGGGTATAGTAGTAGTAGTAGTAGTAGTATAGTTGTTAGTAGTAGCGTTTAGTGGAGGGGGTAAGGGTAGTGGGAGTAGTATTTAGTAGTAGTAGTAGTAGTAGTAGTAGTGGGTAGTAGTAGTAGTAGTATTTTTAGGGTGGTGGAAGGTATAGTAGTAGTGTAGTAGTGTAGTAGTAGTAGTAGAGTAGTAGTATTTTAAATAGTAGTTTAGGGTGGTGGTAGGGTATAGTAGTAGTAGTAGTAGAGTAGTAGTAGTAGTAGTAGTAGTAGTGAGTAGTGTTTAAAAAAAGGAAAAGGAAAGAAAAAGATTATAAAAAAAAGACTACATTTTCTAGATTCTTTTTACTTAAATTTTAGTTTTAAAAATTTTATCTTAATAAAAAAAAAAAATTTTTTTTCACCCCATTGTTTTTAAACCCCTCTTTTAATCACCCATTACCCATTATTTTTGCCCAATTTTTTACTAACCATTCTTTAATACACAAATTCTTATTATTTCCCCCATTCCCTTTATTTTTCTGTCCATTTTTTAATGGTGTATTCCCATCGTGCTCTCAGCCTCCATTACCTATCCATTACCTATCACCCCCCCCGTGTGTGTCTGTCTGTCCATTAGCTGTCTACGTCTGTCTGTCTGTCTGTTTGTTAAGGTCAAGGGTCAGATTACTTGCAGCTCTTCAATGACCTCACTCAGTGCGTGTGTGTGTGTGTGTGGGGGTTGTATGGTGTTGTGGTGTTGTGTGTTGTATGTGTTTTGTGTTGGTGGGTTTTGTGTTTGTGTTTGGTGTGTGTGTGTGTGTGGTGATCTTTTTTACCCTTTCCTTTCTTCCCCTAACCCTTCCCTTCCTTCCTTCCTTCCTTTTCCTTTTTTTTTTCCTTTCTTCCCCTTTCCCTTTTTCCTTTCTTCCCTTCCTTCCTTTCCCTTCCCTTCTCTCTTCCTTTTTTCCTTCCTCTTTCCTTCTGCCCCTTCCCTTTTCCTTCCTTCCTTCCTTCCCTTTCCCTTCCTTCCTTTTCCCCTTTCCCTTCTTTTTTCCTTTCCCTTCCTTCCTTTTTTTCACATACAATTCTTTCGTCTTTCTTATTTTAAATTTAAATTTAAAATTAATTTTTATTATTTATTTATTTTAATTTTACTTCGCTCAAAAATCTCTTCCATCATTCCTTTTCAAAAACTTTAATCTTTCAAAATTGTCTCTTTCGTCACAGCTTTGCATGGAGAGAGAGAGAGAGAGAGAGAGAGAGAGAGAGAAGAGAGAGAGAGAGAGAGAGAGAGAGAGAAGGAGAGGGGAGAGAAAAGGAGAGGGGAAGGAGAGAGAAGGGAAAAGAAGGGGGGGGGAAGGGAAAGAGGAATACATACATACGAAACCCATGAGCAATTACACACTTAAATACGGCGTTTAAAACAAATTATATATATATACTGATATAAATTTTTCTTTCTCCTTTTAATTCGTCAGTAAAAATATTTCTTTACATAAAAATATTGTTTAGTTTAAATAAAAAGTTAAAAATAAATAAATAAATAAATAAATAAATAAATAAATAAATTAGTTAAAATATTGTCAGTTTAGTTTAAAATCTTCTTCATGTTCGAGTAATTAATAATGATTAATTGAATTATCATTAATCTACTATCGTTTACGTACCCTATACCTTAGTTTCTCGCGCACGTAAATGCACGTATAGGGTTACATTTACCTGTTAAGTTAATTTTTCGTACCAAAATAAGTCGATTTGTGGTACGTAAAATAGGAGAAGGAAGAGGAATACAAATTGATCTTAGTTACTTGAGTACGTAAATGCACGTATGAGGTTAATTTTACCTTTACGTGCACCTTGCCGTTCCAATATAAGTCGATTTGAGGCACGTAAAAAAATATTAGTCGATTTGAGGCACGTAAAAAAAATATAAGTCGATTTGAGGCACGTAAAAAATATATTAGTCGATTTGAGGCACGTAAAAAAAATATAAGTCGATTTGAGGCACGTAAAAAAAAAAGAGGAGAGACATTTTTGAGTGCGTAAAAGAGGAGGAAGAAGAGGAAGAGTAGGAAGAAGAAGAGGAAGAGTAGGAAGAAGAGGAGGAAGAAGAGGGACATTTTTGAGTACGTAAAAGAGGAGGAAGAAGAGGAAGAAGAGGAAGAAGAGGAAGAGTAGGAAGAAGAGGAGGAAGAAGAGGGACATTTTTGAGTACGTAAAAGAAGAAAAAGAGAGGAATTTTGCGCATTAGGTTCGTATCGTCGTGCAATTCGTGCATTTAATTATCTTTACGTACCAATATAAGTCGATTTGAGGCACGTAAAAAAAGAGAAGGACATTTTTGAGTACGTAGAAGAGGAAACGGAGAGGAATTTTGCGCATTCGGTTCGTAGAGTCGTGAAATTCGTGCCGCCTCTCGCTCGTGTCTGCTTCCCGCCGTACCCGGTCATTTGCCGTGTCAGGCGGGTCGCCGTGCCCGGCCTCGCCCCGCCTGTCGTGAGCATTGGCGGGTAATGACACAATGTTAAGTGTGTGTTCTTTTGTTTGTGTGTGTGATGCCGCCTGGTGGTGGTGGTGGTGGTGGTGGAGGAGGAGGAGGAGGAGGAGGAGGAGGAGGAGGAGGAGGGGAGGGGAGGAGGGGGAGGAGGAGGAGGAGGGGAGGAGAAGGAGGGGAGGAGAGGAGGAGGTTAAAAATAGGAAGAAAAAAAAAGAAAAAGATTGGTGATAGAAAAAAAATGCAGGAAAAAAAGGGAATTGAATATGAAATAAAAAAAATAAAAGGAAAAGGAAGGAGGAAGAAGGAAGAAGAAGGGGAAAGGGAAAGGGAAGGAAGGGAAAAAGAAGGATAGGGGAGGTTAAAGGCGATAGGGAGATGAGTGGAGGATAGATGGAGAATAAGAGGAGTGGAGATAAATGGAGGAATGGGAGATGAGATGGGTTTGGGGAGGAGAGAAGGAAGACATGAGACAGGAAGGAGGAGCAGGGGAGGAGGAGGAGGAGGAGGAGGAGGAGGAGGAGGAGGAGGAGGAGGGAGGGGAGGGGAGGAGAGGAGGAGGAGGAGGAGGGGGAGGAGGAGGAGGAGGAGGAGGAGGAGGGACATGAGAGAGAAAGGAGGAATCACGCCCAGGACTAAACACACACACACACACACACACACACACACACACACACACACACATACACACACCCCACACATTCACACACACACACACACACACACACACACACATACACACACACACACACACACACACACACATTCACACACACACACAATAACTAAATTCCCGGAACAAGACTTGGCGTGAAGGCGGGAGGAGGAGGAGGAGGAAGAGGAGGAGGAGGAGGAGGAGGAGGAGGAGGAGGAGGAGGAGGAGGAGGAGGAGGAGGAGGAAGGAGGGGGGAGGGTATTTTCCTGAAGTAGTTTTAACCTTCAGAATTATGATCGGAGACTCACTCACTCCCACACATGGAGGAGGAGGAGGAGGAGGAGGAAGAGGAAGAGGAAGAAGGAGGAAAGAAGGAGGAGGAGGAGAGAACACACATACATACACACACACTAGCAAAAAAAAGCAGAAACCACAATTATTAAGAAAAATATATTAAGATCTCTACTTTACTGAACAAAAAACGTTATAAATCGACACTAATTTCTCACTATAGACTATAATCTAGTATGAAATTTAGTTCTCATAATATCTAGAAATACTTAAGGCATAAAAGATTAATATTTGAATAGGAATATGACCCTTAGAAAAGAAGATATAAGCTAAAAATGTGAGTTTATATGGTAAGAGATTTTAATGCGACAGTAAGTAGTAATCCAAAGTAGTGATCTGAAGTTTCTTTGTCCACCCTTTATCCCTCTCTCTCTTTCTCTCTTTTTCTGCTTGTCTTGTCTCTCTATCTGTTCCTTTATGTCTGTCTGTCCGTATGTCTGTCTGTCTGTCTGTTTGTGTCTGTCTGTCTGTCTATCTGTCTGTGTCCGTCTGTCTATTTGTCTGTCTGTTTGTGTCTGTCTGTCTGTCTGTCTGTTTGTGTCTGTCTGTCTGTCTATCTCTCTCTGTCCGTCTGTCTGTCTGTCTGTCTGTTTGTGTCTGTCTGTCTGTCTGTCTGTCTGTGTCCGTCTGTCTGTCTGTCTGTCTGTTTGTGTCTGTCTGTCTGTCTGTCTGTCTGTGTCCGTCTGTCTGTCTGTCTGTCTGTTTGTGTCTGTCTGTCTGTCTGTCTGTCTGTGTCCGTCTGTCTGTCTGTCTGTCTGTTTGTGTCTGTTTGTTTGTGTCTGTCTGTCTGTCTATCTGTCTCTGTCCGTCTGTCTGTCTGTCTGTCTGTCTAAATTTTTTTTATCATTATTCCGGGAAAAAAAAAAAATTCGAATCAAAATTTTTTTCTTCACACGGATGAAAATTATGTAAATAAGGAAATAAATTATTGCTTATCAAAAAAATAAATTTAACGGAGGGAAAAAATATGGGGAAAAGATGAAAAGATAAGAAAATGTGATAAAAAAAAATGTGAAAATTTGAAATAATGAAATAATCTGATAAACATAAAAGAAAAATATATGAAAAACAAGAAGAAAAAAGAAAGAAAAAATTGAGAGAAAAGATGAAAAGATAAGAAAATGTGATAAAAAAAAATGGGAAATATGAAATAATAAATAATCTGATAAACATAAAAGAAAAATATATGAAAAACAAGAAGAAAAAAGAAAGAAAAAATATATACGTCTATAAAAAAATAGGACAAGGTGAAAATATGTGAAATAATGAAATACTCTGATATTTAACGCATGATTAAATATGGGAAACTATTTCAGGTTCTTACATTTGTATTACACGGGAAATTATATATAGTGTGATTATAACTAAGGCCGAGAGAGTATTAAACACGCGATATTTAAGAGAAAAAGATCAAATATTTACACACTATTAAATATGGAAATTATTTTTTGATATTATAAAGATGAAAAAAGAATTCAGACGATATTTAAATTTAAAAAAAGAGAGAAGAGCGAGGAGAGATCGAGAGGAGAGAGAGGAGGAGAGAGGAGAGAGAGAGAAGAGAGAGAGAGATTAGAGAGAGAGAGAGAGAGAGAAGAGATAGAGAGAGAGAGAGAGAGAGAGAGAGAGAGATAGAGAGAGGGGAGAAGAGAGAGTAATTATATAATTACCTATATTAGACTATAATATAAGGCGGAGAAGAGAGAGAGAAGCAGAGATATCTAGATCTAGAGAGAGAGAGCAGACGATAGAAGCGAGAGAGAGATAGATGAGAGAGAGAAGAGGAGCGAGAGAGATAGATGAAGGAGGAGAGAGAGGAGAGAGAGAGAGAGAGAGAGAGTATTATTAAAAAAGCGATATATAAGCGAAAAAGATCAGATATTTATACACGCTCATATATGGGAAATTATTTTTGATATTATAGAAATTATGATAATTAATACAAAATCTTAAGAAGCTATTCAAGGCAGAGAGAGTAATTCTATTTATTTATCCTGTCATATTTTCCCAAACTTTTTTCCCTCCGTTAAATTGATTTGTTTGATTAGCAATAATTTATTTCCTTATTGACATAATTTTCATCCGTTTGAAGAAGAAAAAAAATAATAATTAGAATTTTTTTTTTCTCGCGGAATAATTTTTTTTTTTTATAGAGACAGACAGACAGACAGACAGACAGACAGACACATAGACAGACAGGCAGACAAACAGACATAGACAGGCAGACAGACAGACAGACAGACATAGACAGACATAGACAGACAGGCAGACAGACAAACAGACATAGACAGGCAGGCAGACAGACAGACATACATAGACAGACAGGCAGACAAACAGACATAGAACAGGCAGAACAGACGACCGACAGACATAGACAGACAGGCAGACAAACAGACATAGACAGACGACAGACGCAGACAGACAGACATAGACAACAGGCAGACAAACAGACAATAGACAGGCGGACAGACAGACAGACAGCATAGACAACATGAGACAGACAGGCAGACAGACAAACAGACATAGACAGGCATACAGACAGAAACAGAACAGACGACATAGACAGACAAGCAACAGGCATAGACGACAGTCAGACCAAACAGACATAGCAGGCAGACAGACAGACAGACAGACATAGACAGACAGGCAGACAAACAGACATAGACAGGCAGACAGACAGACAGACATAGACAGACATAGACAGACAGGCAGACAGACAAACAGACATAGACAGGCAGACAGACAGACAGACAGACATAGACGACAGGCAGACAAACAGACATAGACAGGCCAGACAGACAGACAGACAGACATAGACAGACATAGACAGACAGGCAGACAGACAAACATACATAGACAGGCAGAACAGACAGACAGACAGACAGACATAGACAGACAGACAGACAGACAAGACATAGACAGACCAGGCGACAGACAGACCGACAGGCAGACATAGACAGACAGACATAGACAGACAGCAGACAAACAGACCATAGCAGGCATACATGACAGACAGACAGACATAACAGACATAGACAGACAGGCAGACAGACAAACAGACATAGACAGGCACGACACAGATCAGACAGACAACAGACATAGCAACAGACAGACCATACAGACAGACAGACATAGACATACAGGCAGACATACAGACAGACAGACAGACATAGACAGAGACAGACAGGCTAGACCTACAAACAGACATAGACAGACAGACAGACAGACAGACAAACAGACAGGCAGACAGACAGACAGAGGCACAGACAGACAGACAGACGGACACTAGACGAGACATAGACAGACAGACAGACATAGACAGACAGGCAGACAAACAGACATAGACAGGCAGACAGACAGAAGACAGACAGACTAGACCGACAGGCAGACAAACAGACAGACAGACCAGACAGAACAATAGCCAGACAGGCAGCAAACAGACATAGACAGGCGACAGACGGCAGCAACAGACAGACAGACGACAGACAGACAACATAGACAGACAGGCAGACAGACAGACAGACAGGCAGACGATACAGACAGACAGGCACCAGACAAACAGACATAGACAGACCGACAGTTGACAGACAGACATAGACAGACAGGCAGACAGACGAGACAGGCAGACAGACAGACAGACAGACAGACAACAGACAGACAGACAATAGACAGACAGTCAGACAAACCAGACATAGACATTGCAGACAGCCAGACAGACGACAGACAGACAGGCAGACAACAGACAGACAGACAGACCATAGCACAGACCGGCAGACAAACAGACAGAGACCGGCAGACAGACCGACAGACAGACAGACAGACAGACAGACAGACATATACAGACATCAGACAGACAAACAGAACATAGACAGGCAGACAGACAGACAGACAGACAGACAACAGACATAGACAGGCAGGCAGACAAACGACATAGACAGGCAGACAGACGACAGACAGACAGACAGACAGACCTAGACAGACAGGCAGACAACAGACATAGACAGGCAGACAGACAGAAACAGACTGACAGACAGACAAGTGGACAGACAGACAGCTATACAACAGGACATGACAGGCAACAGACAGACAGACAGACAGACAGACATAGACAGACAGGCAGACAAACAGACATAGACAGGCAGACAGACAGACAGACAGACAGACAGACATAGACAGCCAGGCAGACAAACAGACATAAACAGACAGACAGACAGACACAAACAGACAGACAGACAGACAAACAGACACAGACAGACATAGACAGACAGACAGACAGCCAGACACAAACAGACAGACAGACAGACAGACAACTAACAGCCAGCAGACAAACAGAACTAAACAGACAGACAGACAGACACAAACAGACAACAGACAGACAAACAGACGACAGACAGACGACAGACAGACAGCAGCCAGACACAACAGACAGACAGACAGACAAGACAGACAGACAGACAAACAGACACAGACAGACATAACAGAACAACAGACAGACAAACAACATAGACAGACAGGACAGACCAAACAGACAGACAGACACAGACAGACATAGACAGACAGACAGACAGACAAAACAGACAGACAGACAGACACGATAGACAGACAACAGAACAGACAGACAGACAGACAGACAGACAGACAGACAGACAGACAAACAGACAGACAGACAGACAGACAGACAGACAGATAGACAGACAGACTACAGACAAGCAGACATACAGGAACAGATAGAGACAAAACAAGCAGAAAAAGAGAGAAAGAGAGAGAGAGATAAAGGGTTGGCAGAGACTTCAGATCACCACTTTGGATCACTACTTACTGTCGCATCTAAATTTCTTCCCATATAAACTCACTTTTTCAGCCTATATTTTCTTTTCTAAGGGTCATATTCCTATTCAAATATTAACCTTGCATGCCTTATTAAAGAGACGATATTTGAGATAAAAAAGATATTAATAAGAAGGAGGAAGGAAGAGTAAGGAAGGAATAAGGAGGAGGAAGAGGATCGATTTATAGCAATGAAAAGGAATCTCATGCTTAATATATAGATTCATAGACGATTAGAAGAGCACTGAATAAACTATCTGAAACCTTATTGACATTAGAGTATGCGCGTGGCCTCGGTGCTCATTTCCGCCGCAATAGTCTTGTGGTGGGTGACTAAGCGCATTTAAGTATAAACGCATTGAAATTATGAACTTAACGAGCAATTATAACCCTTTCCTGCACACACACACACACACACACACACACACACACACACACACACACACACACACACACACACACACACACACACAACACACACACACGTCAGCGTCAAAATTAAAAATAAAAGTAATTACCCAAAAAAACCAGGATATGTACAAACGGAACTGCCATTACACACACACAAACACACAAACAGGAGGAGGAGGAGGAGGAAGAGGAGGAGGAGGAGGAGGAGGAGAAGGGAGGGGAGGAGAGGAGGGAGGATTAGGAGGAGAGGAGGAGAAGGAATGAGGAAGAGGAGGAGGAGGAGAAGGAGGAGGAAGAGGAGGAGGTAGAAAAGCAGGAGAGGGAAGGTCGGATTGGGGAAGACACAGGAGGAGGAGGAGGAGGAGGTGGCTGCCTGGGTGGTGGTGACGTCACTCGCCAAGGCCGGGACAGAAGGCCGCGCCAGCTGACCGTCCACACACTACCACTTATACTAATACTGATCGTTGTATTGAAGTAATGATTAATCTAGCAATGCCTATCATATTTTTATGTCTTGTAGTAAGTTTTGTCTAATTTGTGGTTTTTAAGGAATATCTGTAAGTATCATGTCACAATGTGAATTGGCTGAAATAGGGACTTCTAATCATTGTAACTGAAAACTGACTCCAGATTCGTGTTCAGCATGCCCGATAACTGCTAGGAACTAATTTTCAGGCAAATCTATTTTTCAAAAAATATCGCAAATTTAGCAAATTTTGCCTTGATTTTTTTTTAAATCACGTTTTTTTCAATAACTAAACAACTATGGCAGATACAGAAACTATGGAGATATATAAATATGAAGTAGATCAAGGGCTATCATTTGGAGCAATCGGTTTGTCAAAACACCTCATGGTTGTCAAGACAATTGATATTTTGTTAAATGGTACGACTAGGCTTATTTTTCTTTTTCTTTTCTGTTTATTTACCACAATATTTGTTTTCTTTACGCCAAATGATAGTCCTTGATCTAATTCATATTTATCTATCTCCATAATTTTTGTATCTGCCATACATTTTTAGTTATTGAAAAAAAAACTTGATTAAAAAAAAAATCAAGGCATATATAATCCCTTGCAAAATTTGCGATATTTTTTGAGGAATAGATTTGCTTGAAAATTTGTTTCAAGCAGTCATCGGGCATGCTGAACACGAATTTGGAGTCAGTTTTCAGTTACAATGAATAGAAGTCCCTATTTCAGCCAATTCACAATAACATGATACTTACTTACATGGGATCGATTTAGAGAGGGTTTCATGTACTCATTGACGTATAAGTTAAAGACAATAGCTTTTTTAATGTAATAGCGGCTTGAGTACAGCTGGGCCGGCTCACCTTAGTACCCCTTCCTTTCCCTCCCCTTCCCTTCCCTCCCCTTCCCTTCCCTTCCCCTCCCTTCCCTTCCCTCCCTTCCCTTCCGTTCCCATCCCCTTCCCTTCCCTTCCCCTCCCTTCCCTTCCCTTCCCCCTTCCCTTCCCTCCCTTCCCTTCCCGCTACCTCGGCACAAACAAGAAGAGGACAGGTACAGCCAGGTAATGAGGAAGGTGTACAGGTAAAGAGCATGACATCAGTGTGTGTGTGTGTGTGTGTGTGTGGTGTGTTGTGTTGTGTGTGTGTGTGTTGTGTGTGTGTGTGTGGTGTTGTGGTGGTGAAAGAGAGAGTGACGTAATATCCTTTCAGATGTCCAAACAATACCCCAACACCTGTCATCTCTTTACTCTCACATCCGTGTGAAAACACACCCTCTCTCTCTCTCTCCTCTCTCTCTCTCTCTCTCTCCTCTCTCTCATCTCTCTCTCGATCTCTCTCTCTCCAACCCCATTCCGTGAATCCCTCTCCCCACCTCTTCTCTCTCTCTCATCTCTCTCTTCCCTCTCTCTCTCTCTCTCTCTCTCTCATCTCTCCAGCTCTTCTCTCTCTCGTCTCCCTCTCGTCCATCTCTCTCTCTCTTCTCTCTTAAGCATATAGAGGAAATGCGTTTTGAAGTGATATCAGCGCTTCCCCTTCCCTTCCCCCTCCCCTCCCTCTCCTTCCTTCCCCTTCCCGTCCTCCCCTTTCCTCCCTCTCTCTCCTCTTCCCCCTCCCGTCCCTCCCCCTTCCCTTCCCCTCCCCTCCCCTTCCTCTCCCTTCCCTCTCCTCTTCCTCCTTCCTTTCCTTTCCTCTTCTCCTCCCCTCCCATTCCCCCCCTCTTCCCTCCCTTCCCTCATCCTCTTCCCTTCCCTCCCTCCTTTTCTTACCTTCCCCGGGGCAAAGGGTGGTCAGGAGGTTAAATGTCATGTAATTTTTTTGGCTGTTCATTTAGTAAGAGTTTAGCTAAGAACCCGGACATTGAAGAAAGAGAGAGAGAGAGAGAGAGAGGAGAGAGAGAGAGAGAGGAAGAGAGAGAGAGGAGAGAGAGAGAGGGAGAGAGAGAGAGAGAGAGAGAGAGGAGAGAGAGAGAGAGAGAGAGAGGGGGAGAGAGAGAGAGAGAGAGAGAGAGAATCCTTTCAGACAAATCCTTTTTAAACCTTATTATAAGCGTTAATTCAAGTAATAGTATTATCCAGGTGAAATGAAGACATACTACTCACGCTGCTCTCTCTCTCTCTCGCTCTCTCTCTCTCTCTCTCTCTCCCTCAGCACGAGACGCTTCAAACAACAGGTCCCCGCCCCGATCCTGAATGTCCATCGTCACTCCCGTTACTCCCTCGCTCTCTCTGTCTCCTCAGATCTCCAATCTCCTCTCACTTCATCGTCTCTCTCTCTCTCTCACCCTTCACTCCATTTATCATTATTCATTCTTATTTCCATTGCTCCTTCACTCTCTCTCTCTCCCCCCCTCTCTCTCTCGCTCTCTCTCCTCCGACGTCTCAAGGCATCTCATCTCTCTTCCTCAACCGCTTCATTCTCTCTCATCTCTCTCTCTCTCCTCTCTCAGTGAGCCACAAAACATGAACCGTAATCTCGATTTCACCGTGTAATATCCGACCCCCTATGGCTTAGGAGGAGGGGAAAGAGGAGGAGAGGAAGGAGGAGGAGGAGGAGGGAGGGAGAGGAAGGAGGAGGAGGAGGAGGAGGAAGGGATGGGTAGGACAGATACTCTCATTGTCTTCCAATATTTCTCTCATCTCGCTCGTCTCTCTCTCTCTCTCTCTCTCGTCTCTCTCATCTCCTCCTCATCATCTCTCTCTCTCTCTCTCTCCTCTCCTCTCTCTCTCTCTCTCTCTCTTTATCTTTCTGTCATGTTGAATAAATTTTACTGTTTCTTATACGTGTTTCCACCATCATTATTACTTTCCTCCTCCTTCCCTCCTCCTCCTCCTCTTCTTCCTCCTCCTCCTCCTCCTCCTCCTCCTCCTTCCTCCTCACTCCTCCTCCTCCTCCTCCTCCTCACCTCCTCCACTCAGGACAGCGGGATAATATTTTCTCTCCGTTAGAGTAAGGGCAATAAAGTGGTACGAGAGAGAGGAGAGAGAGAGAGAGTGAGAGAGAGAGAGAGAGAGAGAGAGAGAGAGAGAGAGAGAGAGAGAGAGAGAGAGAGAGAGAGAGAGAGGAGAGAGAAGAGAGGAGAGAGAGAAATTATATTATGCAAAGACTATGTATGTAATGTAATGTAATGCATGTATGTAAATTATATTAAGCCTTATGAAGAAAATGACATACACATCTATGCGGACACACACACACACACACACACACACACACACACACACACACACACACACACACACACACACACACACACACTAAAACCTGAAACCATAACAGTAAAAAAAAAATAACACTTAATTTTTTGGGTTATAAAAAATTTGTATGACCTATTTTTCAACCTATTTTCACCCCTTTACCCTTAACACCCCTTCTATTTTAACCCCCTTACCCTTAACACCCCTTCTATTTTAACCCCCTTACCCTTAACACCCCTTCTATTTTAACCCCCTTACCCTTAACACACCCTTCTATTTTAACCCCCTTACCCTAACACCCCCTTCTATTTTTAACCGCCCTTACCCTAACTACCCCTTCTATATTTTAACCCCTTACCCTTAAACACCCCGTCTATTTTAACCCCCTTACCCTTAACACCCCTTCTTTTTTAACCCCCTTACCCTTAACACCCCTTCTATTTTAACCCATTCCATTCCTTGTATCTTTCACTACCCCCCTTCCCCCTTTTTCCCCCCTACCTCTTCTTCCCTCTTTATCCCCCCTACAAACACATTATAACCCCTCTTAATCTAATACCCTTTTTTTTACCCCTTTTCCATTCCATAGATCTTTCAAATAATCCTCTTTCCCCTCCTCCCTACCTCCTTTCCCCTCTTTTTCCCCTCACAAACACATCCTACATACTACTACTACTACTACTATACTACTACTACTACTACTACTATACTACTACTACTACTACTACTACTACTACTACTACTACTACTACTACTACTATACTACTACTACTACTACTACTACTACTACTACTACTATAATACACTCTTATACCCTCACGCCTTTTCTGACAGCCTTCATCGCCACCCCAATGCCCCCCACACCCCCTCCTCCCCCCATCAATACCCCCCACACCCCCTCCTCCCTCACACACACTCCGACCCCCATAATGCCCCCCGCAGTGACGTCAGGTCCAAGATGGATGGGGCTTTGAGGATGGGCCGCCCTGTCTCTCCCTGTCACTCCCTGTCTCTCTCTCTGTCTCTCCTTGTCTCTCTCTATGATCGATTTACTGAGTGCAAAGCCGAGTGCGTTCATATTGCTACTGCTGGTGTGTGTGTGTGTGCGTGTGCGTGTGCGTGTGCGTGTGCGTGTGTGTGTGTGAGAGGAGAGGAGAGAAGAGAGAGAGAGGAGAGAGAGAGAGAAGAGTAGAGAGAGATAGAGAGAGAGAGAGGAGAGAGAGAGGTAGAGAGAGAGAGAGAGAGAGAGAGAGAGAGAGAGAGAGGAGAGAGACAGAGAGAGAGGAGAGGGGAGAGGAGAAGAGAGGAGAGAGAGAGAGAGAGAGAGAGAGAGAGAGAGAGAGAGAGAGAGAGAGAGAGAGAGAGAGAGAGCCCCCGTTTTGTCAGCTGCATCACAAAAAAAAACCTCAAACGAAACAATTGCTATGCACGTCAGTAATTATTTCTTAATTTTCTTATAACTTAAAATCTGAGACGATGAAAGCAATAAAGGCAGTAATTATTATCATTATTTCATCATCATTATAGTTTTCATTATTATCATTACTACTAATATCAATACTTATGTCTCTTTTACTGATAAAAATAGCAATAAGAAAAAAAAATTAATAATAATAATAACAATAATACCAGTAACAGCACAACACACACACACACACACACAACACACACACACACACACACACACACACACACACACACACACACAGGACGGTTGTGACCTTATCAAGATGACCTTCGTGACCTGACCACCTGCCTTTCCTCCCTAAAAAACACTTTCCTGGAGTACTATACTATAACTCCTTCTATAACTAATAACCTTCTTAACACCTTCTATAACTAGTAACCTTCCCAACTACCTCTATAATACAACCTTCCTAACTCCTTCTATAATACAACCTTCCTAACTCCTATAACTAGTAACCTTCCTAACTCCTATAATACAACCTTCCTAACTCCTTCTATAACTAATAACCTTCCTAACTCCTTCTATAATACAACCTTCCTAACTCCTATAACTAGTAACCTTCCTAACTCCTATAATACAACCTTCCTAACTCCTTCTATAACTAATAACCTTCCTAACTCCTTCTATAACTAATAACCTTCCTAACTCCTTCTATAACTAATCACCTTCCTAACTCCTTCTATAACTAATATCCTTCCTAACTCCTTCTTTAATACAACCTTCCTAACTCCTTCTATAACTAATAACCTTCCTAACTCCTTCTATAACTAATAACCTTCCTAAATCCTTCTATAACTAATAACCTTCCTAACTCCTTCTATAATACAACCTTCCTAACTTCTATAATACAAACTTCCTAACTACCTCTATAATACAACCTTCATAACTCCTTCTATAACTAACAACCTTCCTAACTACTTCTATAACTAACAACCTTCTTAACTCCTTCTAATACAACCTTCCTAACTCCTTCTATAACTAACAACCTTCCTAACTCCTTCTATAACTAACAACCTTCCTAACTCCTTCTATAACTAACAACCTTCCTAACTCCTTCTATAACTAACAACCTTCCTAACTCCTTCTATAACTAACAACCTTCCTAACTTCTATAATACAACCTTCCTAACTCCTTCTATAATACAACCTTCCTAACTCCTATAACTAACAACCTTCCTAACTCCTTCTATAATACAACCTTCCTAACTCCTCCTATAATAGCCTTCCTAACTCCAACTATAACTAATAACACTAATTTTTGACCCCGTTACTGAGACTATAAATAAAAAATAAAAAAAGATATTATAATTATTTACCATTATTTTTCTTTTGGTACTTCACAAGGCAGAAAAGATGTGTTGCAGTGAATGATAAGAACAGATAAAGAGATAAGAATAAAGCAGGTGTGTCTGTCGCTGCTGAAATACTGTTTGATTTACTGATAAGAAGATTTTCAGTTGATAAGAAAATAAAGAAATAATTACCTGCATGCATTTCAACTGTTTCGCTTGGGATGCATTTTTTTTTGCGTTGCAGCTGACAAAACGGTTTCTCTCTCTCTCTCTCTCTCTCTCTCTCTCTCTCTCTCTCTCTCTCTCTCTCTCTCTCTCTCTCTCTCTCTCTCTCTCTCTCTCTCTCTCTCTCTCTCTCTCTCTCTCTCTCTCTCTCTCTCTCTCTCTCTGTCTATCTCTCTCTGTCTGTTTGTCTCTCTCTCTGTCTGTCTATCCATCTCTCTCTCTCTCTCTGTCTCCCTATCTCTCTCTGTCTGTTTTGTCTCTCTGTCTCTCTCTCTCTCTCTCTCTCTCTCTCTCTCTCTCTCTCTCTCTCTCTCTCTCTCTCTGTCTGTCTCGTGTCTCTCTCTCTCTCTCTCTCTCTCTCTCTCTCTCTCTCTCTCTCTCTCTCTCTCCTCTCTCTCTCTCTCTCTCTCTCTCTCTACTCTCCAATACAACTTCGCCTTCTTATAATTCGCGTCAGTTCGCGAGCAAATCATTCCGGTTCTTCTTCTATATTTGGCACCGAACATGAAGAGCGCCGAGTTCTTCCTGTTATTCGAGTATATGAAGATAAATACACCATGTGAGACGATTTATGGCGACCAGAGGTGAATTGTGGCGAATAGAAGCGAATTGTGGCGAATAGAGGCGAATTGTGGCGAACAGAAACGACCTATGAATTGATTGTGTGTGAGGTAAAGTATGTGGCTGTGGTTATATATTCTCTCTCTCTCTCTCTCTCTCTCTCTCTCTCTCTCTCCCTCTCTCTCTCTCTCTCTCTACTCTCTGTCTCTCTCTCTCGTCTCTCTCCTCCTCTCTCCTCTCTCTCTCTCTCTTCTCTCTCTCTCTCTCTCTCTCTCTCTCTCTCTCTCTCTCTCTCTTCTCTCTCTCCTCTTTTCTCTTCTATTTTTTTTTAATCTAAACTTAATACATTGCAAACAGAAGGGGAGTTAATGTGCTAAAATCCCGGACGCCAAGGACTAATGATTAAATGCCAAAGACTAATGCAACGGACATGAGCACCGAGGCCACGCGTAGCATAGTGTATGACCCCAATATGACACCTAAAATACCAGCTGGGTCGCCAAGGACTATCTGTAGCAGTATAAGATCTTGTTCATAATAATATTCATACAAATAATATGAAGAAAATTAATGCTTATTGCCATTATTGAGAGAGAGATAACAAAGAGAGAGAAAAATACTAATAGATTACCACCACCACAATCAACACCACCACAATCACCACCACCACAATCATCACCATCACAATCACCACCACCACAATCACCACCATAACAATCACCACCATCACAATCACCACCACCACAATCACCACCACCACAATCATCACCACAACAATCACCAATACCACAATCACCACCACCACAATCACCACCACAACAATCACCACCACAACAATCATCACCACCACAATCACCACCATCACCACCACAATCACCTGAAACACCTCTCCAATCACTCCCAATCAGCTACCTCAGATTAGCTAATCAAACAAGATCTGGCAGCTATCACCCTTGCTTAAAGAGAGAGAGAGAGAGAGAGAGAGAGAGAGAGAGACGGAGAGAGTAGAGAGAGAGAGAGAGAGAGAGAGAGAGAGAGAGCGGCCCACACGTTCCACTATGGGTCAAAAACTGGTCAAGTCTCTCTCTCTCTCTCTCTCCTCTCTCTCTCTCTCTCTCCTCTCTCTCTCTCTCTCTCTCTCTCTCTCTCTCTCTCTCTCTCTTCTCACTAAGGAATGACAGGCAGGCAAGATCGCAGGAGATAAAATGCAAATCCCTGTGATCGCCCTTGCTCGAGTGCGCTGCCCCATTTCCCGCTAAGTGACCAGAATGCAGAGAGAGATATAAGGAAGGAAGGAGGAAGGAGGGAGAAGAGAAGGAGGGAGGGAAGGAAGGAAGTAAGGAAGGATAGGAGGGAAGGAGGGAGGGAGGGAAAGAAGGAAGGGAAGGTATGGTAGGAAGGAAGGAAGGAAGGAAAGAAGGAAGGAAGGAAGGGAAGGGATGGTAGGAAGGAAGGAAGGAAGGAAGGAAGGAAGGAAGGAGAAGAAAGGAAGGAAGGAAGGAAGGAAGGAATGGAAGGGAGGATAGGAGGTAAGGAAGGAAGGAAGGAAGGAAGGAAGGAAGGAAGGAAGGAAGGAAGGAAGGAAGGAATGAAAGGGAGGATAGGAGGTAAGGAAGGAAGGAAGGAAGGAAGGAAGGAAGGAAGGAAGGAAGGAAGGGAATAATACATGCAATAAATATAGAAGTTAAATAGGATTGAATGAAGGAGTATATTTAACGTTGGAGGAATGCTAGAAGCGAGTGAGTGAGTGAGTGAGTGAGTGAGTGAGTGAGTGAGTGAGTGACGTGAGTGAGTGAGTGAGTGAGTGAGTGAGTAAGTGAGTGACTGTGAGGAGTGAGTGAGGAGTGAGTGAGTGAGTGAGTGAGTGAGTGAAGTGAGTGAGTGAGTGAGTGAGTGAGTGATGTGAGTGAGTGAGTGAGTGAGTGAAGTGAGTGAGTGAGTGGGTGAGTGAGTGAGTGAGTGAGTGAGTGAGTGAGGGAGTGAGTGAGTGAGGAGTGAGTGAGTGAGTGAGTGAGTGAGTGAGTGAGTGAGTGAGTGAGTGAGTGAGAGTGAGTGAGTGAGTGTGAGTGGGGTGAAGTGCAGTGAGTGAGTGAGTGAGTGAGTGAGTGGAGTGAGTGGTGGTGAGTGGAGTGAGTGAGTGGGTGAGTGAGTGAGTGAGTGAGTGAGTGAGAGTTGAGTGACGGGTGAGTGAGTGAGTGAGTGAGTGAGTGAGTGAGTGAGTGAGTGAGTGAGTGATGTGAGTGGAGTGAGTGAGGTGAAGTGAGTGACGTGAGTGAGTGAGTTGAGTGAGATGAGTGATGAAAAAAAACCAAGATTGACTAAATTGTAATACTAATGTAATGACTCGATTGTAAAGAGATTGGAAAAAAACAGATGAAAGCATAAAGTGAAGGAATTGAAGGAGGAATAAATGAATGGGTAGAAGGAAGGATAGGAGAATTGGAGAGAAGGAGAACAGAGGAAGGGGGAAGGGGAAGGGGGAAGGGGGAAGGGGGAAGGGGGAAGGGGGAAGGGGAGGGAGGGGAAGGGGAGGAAGGGGGGGGACCTGTCGTTTCCTCCTGTCAACTTACATTCCATACCCTGCCACGACCACTCCCTCGGATACACGCACGCACACACACACACACACGCACACACACACACCACCCCCCCGACACCCCACACGTACACACACAAGAGAGGGAGGAAAAAAAAAAAAAAAAGACGATGAAAGCAATAATAAGACAAGTATTTTTATCATTATTTTTTATTACATTTTAGAGAGAGAGGGGAGAGGAGGAGAGGGAGAGAGAGGAGGGAGAGAGAGAGAGAGAGAGAGAGAGAAGAGGGGGAAAAGAGAGAGAAAAAGAAAATAATGAAATGACTAACAAACAAGGAGAGAAAAAAACGAAAAAAAAAAAAAAATGCGAAGAAAAAAAATTAAAGAAGGAAAGTTCCCAAAAAAATAAAAAAAATAATAAGTATACCAAAAACACACACAACCCACACACACACACCACACAACACACACACTGGGTTCTGGGTCGATTTTTATATCTTGGGGGACACAACGAGCGACCGACGGGAGGGGTGGTTGCCAACACTAATTTCGACCCTTTTTTGAGCGCAATCCCCCCTATTAGAACTTTTTTAAACCCTCTTTTTAGACGCCGCTAATGTATACACGGCCGTAGGGGGTGACGACGGCATTTTTAACCCTCCCAGTGAAAACATTAAATATTTCCCCCGTGTTTGGACAAAGCCCCAAAGGAAAAAAATGAAAAACCAGGGAGAGGAGAGAGAGAGAGAAGAGAAAAGAGAGAGAAGCGAGACGAGAGAGAGAGAGGAGGGAGATGGACGAAGAGAGGAGAGAGAAGGAGAGGGGAGGAGAGAGAGAGGAGAGGAGAGACGAGAGAGAGAGAGAGACCGAGGAGAAGAGATGAGAGGCAGAACGAGACGGAGAGACGAGAGAGAGAGGAGAGAGAGGAGAAGAGAGAGAAAAAAAAAAATTACCAGGAAAATTTACTCTTAACAAAACGTCCTTCTTTTTCCCTTCTCGTCTGGACTGAATGAGAGAGAGGAGAGAGAGAGAGAGAGAGTGAGAGAGAGAGACGAGACAGAGAGACGAGAGGAGAGAGAGAGAGAGAGAGAGAGATGGAGGGAGGGAGAGAGAGAGAGAGAGGAGAGAGAGAGATGAGAGGAGAAAGAGAGAGAGAGAGGGAGAGAGAGAAGAGAGAGAGAGAGAGAGGAAGGGGGGGGGGAGACAAAAAAAAAAAAAACAAAGGGGGAGAGAGAGAGAGAGAGAAAAAAAAATTCCCAGGAAAAATTTTACTCTTAACAAACGTCTTTCTTTTTCCCTTCTCGTCGTACTGATTGAGAGAGAGAGAGAGAGAGAACGAGAGAGAGAGAAGAGAGAGAGGAGACTGAGGAGAGAGAGAGAGAGAGAGGAGAGAGAGTGAGAGAGCGGGACGATGCAGAGAGAGATGAGAGAGAGAGGAGAGACGAGAGAGAGAGAGAGAGAGAGAGGACTGAGAGAGGAGGCGAAAGAGAGAGAGAGGAGAGAACCAACCAAAAAACATACCAAGAGGAAAAATTTACTCTTAACAAAAACGTCCTTTCTTTTTCCCTTCTCGTCTGTACTGAATGAGAGAGAGAGAGAGAGAGAGAGAGAGAGAGAGAGAGAGAGAGAGAGAGAGAGAGAGAGAGGAGAGAGAGATGATGCGAATGAGAGAGAGAGAGAGAGAGAGAGAGACGAGGAGGAGAGACGATGAGAGAGAGTTAGGAGAGAGAGATTGAGATGAGAGCGGAGAGAGAGAGAGAGAGAAAATAAGAGAGAGATAATATACCAGGATTACAATTACACTCTTAATAAAAATGTCCTTTCTTTTCCCCTTCTCGTCTGTACTGTTACGTCGCCCAAGAAAACAAATAACTTTACTCACTAAAGCCCAGCGTCGTAGCTTAACGAGGGAAGCAACGATCTCATTAAACTGTGACACTGTTCTTTCATTATTATTTTTTATACGTATTTCTATTTTATCTTTTATATTATTTCCTTTGTTTCTTATATTTGACTTTGCTTCGTCTTTTTTATTTTTCCTCCTATCCTTTTCCTTCGATGTCATTATTCTTACTTTATTTCTTTGACTTTTGACTTCACTCTGATTTTATTTATACTTTCTTCTGACTTTTCCTTCCTTCCATCTTTCTATCTTCCTTCGTACGATATTGTTTTCCTTCTAACGTAACACCGGGAGCAATAGAGAAAGATAGAAATTGAGAAAATATAGATAGAATTAAAGAAAATTTAGAAAAACTAGAAAAAAAGGAGAAATTGAAACAGTAAAAGATAGATGGAAATATAGGAAGTATATAAAAAGTATATTATAATTAAAGTAATTAGAGAAAATATAAAAAATTGAGAAAAATATGAAAGAGAAAGAAATATAGAGTGACTAAAAAGCGTAAATACTTGAAAATGACAAAAAAAAAGACACATTTAAAGTAGTTAAAAGTATACAATTAGTGGAAATTAGGAACAGTGTTGGCAGTGGATATTTAGCAGTGATTGTTTTTATTATTATTATATATCTTTATTTATTTTACTGTATTTTCTGATATTTTAACACTGAAAATGATGTACAGTGAAAGTAAAAACACTTGAAAATGAGACTATATTTAACACTGAAAATTTAAAGCAGTGAAAGCCATGTAATTAGTGTAAATTAGGAAGAGTGTTAACAGTGGATATTTAGCAGTGAATTGACGAGACATTTAAGACAGTACATAATTAACATATAGTTAACTAAGGCAAGCCCTGGAGATAGCAGTGGGAATATATGAGGACGGAACACAAAATAATGAGACGAATTGGAAGGAATCGTAAAATGTTAAGATAATGTTTTTGTGGGCAAGTTTTTTTGGGAAGGTTAATTAAGATAAGTGAGAGATTTAAGATTGTTGATAAGAAGTTTGTTTTGAAGAAGTTGAATAAAAGTAGAAGTTGTTTTTGAAGATATTGAATGTAAGTAGAAATTGTTTTTGAAGATATTGAATGTAAGTAGAAGTTGTTTTTGAAGATATTGAATGTAAGTAGAAGTTGTTTTTGAAGATATTGAATAAAAGTAGCAGTTTGTTTTGAAGACATTGAATAAAAGTAGAAGTTGTTTTTGAAGAAGTTGAATAAAAGCAGAAGTTTGTTTTGAAGAAGTTGAATAAAAGCAGAAGTTTGTTTTGAAGAAGTTGAATAAAAGTAGAAGTTGTTTTTGAAGAAGTTGAATAAAAGCAGAAGTTTGTTTTGAAGAAGTTGAATGAAAGTAGAAGTTTGTTTTGAAGAAGTTGAGTGTAAGTAAAAGTTTGTTTTGAAGAAGTTGAATGAAAGTAGAAGTTGTTTTTGAAGAAGTTGAATAAAAGCAGAAGTTTGTTTTGAAGACATTGAATAAAAGTAGAAGTTGTTTTTGAAGGAAGTTGAATAAAAAGCAGACAGTTTTGTTTGAAGAAGTGAATGAAAGTAGAAAAAGTAGAAGTTTGTCTTTGAAGAAAGTTGAATAATTTTTGTTTGTAGAAGTTTTTGAGAAAAAGTTGTTTGGAGATGGTTGTGTTGTTAATAAAGAAAATGAAGAGAAAAGAAGAAGTTTTGAGAAGTCGAGAAGAAGTAGAAGTTGAAGAAGTTAGAAAAAGTTTTGCTTAAGAAGTTAAAAGTCGAAGTTTTGATAAGAAGTTAGAAGTTTTGATGAATGGGAATAGTAGATAGAAGTGAAAAAGTGAGAAGGGAAGTTTTGTTTTTGAAGAAGAGTTGAATGAAATTTTGATGAAAAGTAGTAAGTAGAAGTTTGTTTTTGAAAGAAGTTGGACATGCATAAAGTAGAAGTCTTTTAGATAGAAGCAAGTAGGAAGGAAGTAGGGGAAAGAAGTTTACTTAGAAGTTTGTTTTTTTTGAAGCACAAGAAAAGAGTTCTTAGGGAAGTTGATGTAAGTAGTTAGTTTTGAATTTTTTTTTAGTTACAGAGGAGTTTTTTGGTGAATGGTGGAAATGATATTTCACAGGTGGAATTTGGTGGAATGGTGAAAGAGTGAAAAAGTTGGAATGTGATGGAAAAATGATGACAGAACAGCCACCCCTTGATATATGGAAATGAATGAAAGTGACAGGTTTTGAATTGTGAAAGTAGAAGTTTTAGGAAGTAAAGAAGTAGAACCAAGTTTATGAAAGTGAAGTTTGTTTTTTGAAGAAAGAAAGAAAAGAGTTGGAAATAAATATAAAAAAATAAAAAACAGCAGGGGAAGTTTTGGGTAAAGTTTTAGGAAGTTTTTAGTTTTTGAAGAAGTTGAAAGTGTAAAAGAAGTTTGTTTTTTTAGTTAGAAAAGTTTTAAAGAATGTTAGAAAGGTTGAATAAAGTTACAAGAAGTTTAGCTTGAAATTTGTTAGTAAGTTTTGTTGAATAGTTTGAAAAGAGAAGTTGAAAATAAGAAGTTGATATATAAATCATATATGAAGCGAAAGCTTGTAGTAAAATAAAAAATAAAGAATAGTTCGTGAAATAAAATATTTGTTGTACAAGTTTGTTAAGTTTTTTGAATACATATAAAAAAAAATTAGGTTTTAAGAAAGTTAAGTGGTAAAGTGAGAAAAGTTAGAAAGTGTGATTTAGAAGACCTAGTTTAGAAGTAAGTTAAAGAAGTTTTGAATTATTAATAAAATATATTAAGAAGTTACGGTTTTGTTGATATAAAATAAAATAAATTATTACGAAGAGTTGTTTTTGTTGTTTCGAATAATTAAAAGCAGAGAAGACGAAGTAGGGGAAGAAAGTTTGTTTTTTTTTTTTTTTTTTTGAAGAAGTTTTTGTGAATAAGAAAAGAAGTTGAAAATGATGAATGATGGAAGTTGGTTGTTTAAAAGTAGGAAGTTTTTTTGAATGAGAAGAAGAAGAGTTGAAATGCAAGTAGAGAAGAAGTTAGCAAGTAGTTTAGAAAAAGTAGAAGTTAGAAAGAAGTAGTTTTGTTTTTGAAGAAGTGTTTGAGTTTTTTTAAATAAGAAAGTTGAAATTAATAAAAGTAGAGAAGTTTTTTAGGAAAGCTTTAGACGGAGAAGTTTTTAGGCAGTGTTTTTAGAGTTTTAGATAGTAAGAGAAGTCGTTTGTTTTGTGAAAGAGTTTTTTTTGAAGATAAGATATTGAATAATATAAAAGTAAGCAGTTTAGGAGGTAAACAGTTTGTTTGAAGAAAAAAAGAAGTTTAGAGAAGTTTGACATAAATAAAAATAAATAAAAGTTGAAGTTTGTTTTTGAAAGAAGTAAGAAGTTGAAAAAATTAAAAGTAGAGAAAGTTTGTTTTGGAAAGATATTTGCCATAGAAGTAGAAGTTGTTTGAAGGTATATTGCATACTAGAAGTAGGAAGTTTGTTTTGAAGATATTGCATAGAAATAGAAGCTTGTTTTGAAGATATTGCATAGAAGTAGAAGTTGTTTTTGAAGATATTGAATAAAAGTAGAAGTTGTTTTTGAAGATATTGAATAAAAGTAGAAGTTGTTTTTGAAGATATTGAATAAAAGTAGAAGTTTGTTTTGAAGATATTGCATAGAAGTAGAAGTTTGTTTTGAAGTTATTGAATAAAAGTAGAAGTTTGTTTTGAAGATATTGCATAGAAGTAGAAGTTTGTTTTGAAGATATTGCATAGAAGTAGAAGTTTGTTTTGAAGATATTGCATAGAAGTAGAAGTTTGTTTTGAAGATATTGAATAAAAGTAGAAGTTGTTTTTGAAGATATTGAATAAAAGTAGAAGTTGTTTTTGAAGATATTGAATAAAAGTAGAAGTTTGTTTTGAAGAAGTTGAATAAAAGTAGTTAAAGAGTAAGTAGTTAAAGTAGTAAAAATGTTAGAGATAATGTTTTTGTGTGTGTGTTTTTTAGAAGAAGAATAAAATAAGAGATATTTAAGATAATGCAAATGAAAATAATGATGAAAAAAATGAAGGACAGGAATAAGGACAGAAAATTAATGAAAAAAATGATAATAGAAGAATGAATGATGAGTTTGTGAAGGGAAGAAAATATTATCCTTACTGTTATCATCATTACTGTTATATTATTCTCGTCATTATTACTTTAATTATTATTATTATTTATTATTGTTATCATTATTATAATTTTTATGTTGTTCGTTATCACTATTACTTTATTATTTTATTACTGTTACTATCATTATTATCATTATTACTATTATCATTTTTATAATTAATTTGTCACTGCAACTTTTTCTAACACTCACCAAATCAATTGTTGTATATATATCAACAATCAAAGGCGACATTTAACATATATATTAAACCTAACCAGGCCTATTAACATTTACTTGAACGGAAGAAAAAAAGTGAAGGCCTATAATTTGTTCATCCAATGCTAACTTTTTTTTATTCTTATTAATTTTTTTCTAATTAATTAAAGTGATGTTGATCTCAGTTTAAATAAATAAAATAAAATAACAATTCAATAAAAGTACTCTTAATATTTTTCTATATATATATTTTTCCTATATCAATTTTCCATACTATATTTTTCTGTAGCCTATAATTTCCATTTCTAATATTTTTTTTCTATATCAATTTCCATACTCTTTATTTTATTCTATATTTTTCCATTTTTATATTTTTTCCTATAAAATTTTCCATACTATATTTTTCTGTAATATTTTTCAATTTCTCAAAAAGGACAAAAATAAATACTTATGAATTAAAGTATTTTCTGGGGATTTCAGTGCCATTGACTCCTATCTGTGTGTGTGTGTGTGTGTGTGTGTGTGTGTGTGTGTGTGTGTGTGTGTGTGTGTGTGTGTGTGTGTGTGTGTGTGTGTGTGTCGGTGTGTGTGTGTGTGAGTGAGTGTGTGTGTGTGTGTGTTGTGTGGGGTGTGGTGTGTGTGAGTGTGGTGTGTGTGTGGGTGTCGTGTGTGTGTGTGTCGTACAATGCTTGACAAATCTATGAGGACACTTTGGCTAACAATATAACATTTTAAATCAGTTCCTACTGCTTTCTCTCTCTCTCTCTCTCTTCTCTCCTCTCTCTCTCCTCTCTCTCTCTTCTCTCTTTCTCTACTCTCTTCTCTCTCCATTTTAACCTCTCTTTCCTTCCTGCCTCTCTCTCCTACTCCATTTTCGCCATCCCTCGAACATTCATTACTCTCTCTCTCTCTCTCTCTCTGTGTTTCTCTCTCTCTCCTCTCTCTCTCTCTCTCTCTCTCTCTCTCTCTCTCTCTCAACACTTAAACAATTACTAAAGAAATACTGAGCGATAAATTAAGGGATAAATAATAATGATACAATATAAAACATCGTTAAAACTAAGATAACTTCGCTCATTTGGTTTCCTTTCAAGAGTAAATCACTAATAAAGAAGTATTAGTATTAACATTTTCATTATTATTATTATATATCTAAATAAATTCATCGTGTGTTAAGTGTCCTCCAATAAGATAGAGTCATTGCCTTATAAACCTGTTAGCCACCCCCCCACACACACACACACACACACACACACACACACACACACACACACACACACACACACACACATACATACACAATCACAAACACACACAAAGACAGAGAGACACACACAGTTACAAACACAGAGAGAGACACTCACGACATACACAAACAACACACCACAAACAGTCACAAACACACAAACAGAGAGAGAGAAAGAGACACACACAAATACCCACAAGCACATACACACATTCTCTCTCTCTCTCTCTCTCTCTCTCTCTCTCTCTCTGTCCACAGACAACACACACACACTCTCTGTCTATCTTTTCTCTCTCTCTCTCTCTCTCTCTCTCCTCTCTTCTCTCTCTCTCTCTCTCTCTTCTCTCTCTCTCTCTCTCTCTCTCTCTCTCTCTCTCTCCTTCTCGCTCACACACACAACACCATACACACACACCACAACACACACACACACAACACACACCACACATAACACACACACCACACACTAACACACACACACACCAACCACACACCACACACCACACACACACACCCCCAACACACACACAACACCACCACACACACACACACACACACACACACACACACAAGACCACCTTCAAAGAGAACAACAACTACGAAAAAATCATATAAACATAATAGAGTTGGAGCGAGGCCACCCGATAGCGCAGGATTATGCCCCGGCCGAATCAATCCAACAAACATCATCAAACACACGGCGTCAGGAACCAGCTGGGGGGAGGGCTGTCCTCAGAGTCGCGGTCCGCGGATTTTCAGGTCTTAATATTCGCGAGTGTCATGAGTTTCGCGGACGTCTGTGTCTTAGTATTCGCGGATGTCAGTGTCTCAATATTCGCGAGTGTCACTAATTTCGCAGATTGTCAGTGTCTAAACCCCTTCACGCCCAGATCTTTCCTTGGCTTATAAAAAAATTGTCTGTTGTCGAGCCATAAAATTACGAAAAGTGACTGAATATACCAAATGAGTTAGTGGACAAGGATACTAAACAGGTCATAGCTATAAAATATTGCTTATAGTCACTAAAAATTATCTAATGACACCCAAATTACAATGGAAATTACGTTCTGGGCCTCAAGGGGTTACGAGTATATCATATGAGTCCTGAATACTATCTTAGCTGTGATGACAAGGGAAATACTATAGCGTCTTAGAGTGGCATAGTTCAGCAGGCAGTCTATAAGGGGTCCTGCTGATGCCTGCTGTGTGGCGAAGGACTATTACTGTGTTAGGTACATAAGGACAAGGGACATCCATCTTGGCGCGTCCACTACAACAACAAACATTGATGAAAATAGTGATTCGCAGCAACATGTCGAATATTTCATGATTTATTTCTTGACTGACACAAATTTCCATGTTAGGAGGGGTGGGGGGTGGGAGGGGGGAAAGAGAGAGAGACGAGGATGATGGGATCGAGCGGGACGGGGGGGTCCCGATGAGATACCGAGAGAGGACGGAGACCAGCGGAGAGGAGAATGAGAGATGTGGACATGAGAGAGAAGGAGAGGGATGGATTTATTGAGCGAGATGATTATGGAGTGTGAAGTTGGAAGAGAGGCAGGATCGGAGTGGAGAGAGGAGGAAGAGGGAAGTGGGAGAGCGGTGAGAGTGAGAGAGAAGGAGAGGCCGAGAGGGTAGATATGGGACTTGAGGGGAGAGGAGGCGAGAGGAAGATGAGGACAGGAGAGACGGGAGAGGAGGAGGGGGACGGAGCGACGGAGCGGGGGGAGGAGGGGACCGAGGGAGGATAAGAAGAGAAAGGGGGGAGAGGAAGGTAGATGAGCGGACGGAGCGAGAGAAGCGAGGTGAGGGAACAAGATGACGGAGAGGAGAGAAGAGAGAGAGGCGGCGGAGAGCAATGGGAGGGGTGAGAGTACGTGAAGGAGGGGGGAGAGGAGTGGGGAGGAGAGGGAGAGAGAGGAGGGAGGAGAGAGGGAGGGTGCGAGACGACCCCCCGGAGAGGGAGAATGACGATGAGGAGGGGAGGCCGAGAGGTGAGAGAGGGGAGGAGGAGAGGAGGGAGTCGGGCGAGTGGGGAGGTAGGAGAGGAGAGGGAATTCTGGAGACAGAGACCGAAGAGGAGAGGGGAAGATGTAAGAGAGAGAGAGAAGAGAGGAGAGAGATGAGAGAGAGAGAAGAGGAGATGAGAGAGAGGAGAGGAATGAGAGAAGAGAGAGAAGAGAGAGAGAGAGAGAGACGCTATTTCGGGGTGCAATCAGGCGACTAATGAAATAACTCGTTTTTTTATTTCTCTCTCTAATATTTAAGTTTTGCACCATCGTCTTTATTATCAATGTCTGTTTTCTGGTTTTCCTGGTTTATTTATATTTTATTATCGGCGGTTGTCCTTCCTTGGGTTACGGTAATGATAATAAAGAATAGGTTACGTAAACAGAACCATTAAAAACATTGTAAATATATATATGTAGAAATAGAAGAAATGTCTATAAACGGTACTAATAATAAGGAAGAGGTTAAATGTACAGTGTTTTTAAGGATCCTTGTATATATCAATAAGTAGAAATACAAAACACTAAGGGTAAGGGTGGGTCAAAAATGGCGTTGGGATACACAGAGGAGGAAGTAGAAAGATATATAAAGGCATTATTCAACATTTATTTACCCTCCATGTCTTCCCTCCCCTCTCTATTCTTTCCCCTTCTCTCCCCCTCCCCTCTAACCTCCCCTCCCTCTCCCCTCTAACCTCCCCTCCCTCCATCCCTTCCCCCTTCCCTTACCTCCCTCTTACCTCCCTACCTCCAACCCTTCCTTCCTCTTTCCATCCCTCTCCACTCCTACCATCCCTCTCCCCTCCATCTCTTCCCCTTCCCTTACCTCCCCTCCCCTCACCTCTTACATCCCTCCATCCTTTCCTCCTACTCCTACCATCCCTCTCCCCTCCCTCCCTTCCCCCTTCCC
>JACEEZ010017902.1:0-22866 GCA_016584305.1 Chionoecetes opilio
AAGGGGATTGCCGGCACCCCTCCTCCATCCGTCGACCCTTCCAACCCAGGGGCCCCCAAAATGGGGCCCCTTCCAAAATGTTTGCAAAATCGCCGACTCCAATCGGCCACCTCCTCCATCACGACCCCACTAGCCATCCCCTATGGGCATCGCCACCAGGGTCACCCATGTCGCTTATTCCTTTTGCCACGGGGAACAGTTACCTGTCTTACAGGACCTAACGGAGGATGATGGACCCTCCCCGGGACCCTCTTCCCCCTTCCCCTTTTCCTCGCGCCCCGTTCCCCGAACCCAGACGCTATGTACGATCGCCCCGCCAGCCGGCTGCACCCATGGCGCCTGCTGGGGGTTCATATTCTCCTGCCTCCCCGGGGGACCCCACCCACTTCACGACAGAGGCGGACGTCCACCACCCGCCGCCCCTTCCTCTCTCGGGACGATGCCGTGCCTGCCTCCTCTGCCCCCCGTGCTGTTTCTGGGCCCAATCCCTTTCCCTGGGCCACCCCCACCGCCCAACACGCCTCAATTGCGACCCCCTCCGCATCCTGTTCCGTCCACGACAAGACACAACGTCATGCCGAAAGATTTTCACCCTTCTCATGGAAAGCTTACCCCCTTTACCACCGGGGCTCGTCAGCCCCTCCCATTAGACCTGTTCAGAAAACAATTTTTTCCTATTTTTATACCCCCTGCAAGTTTCCCATGCTTTTGCCCTGGAAAAGCCGAAAATCACAACCATTTTGAGCTAAAATGTCAGGAACTTTTGCCTCATTGGACCTCAAGATATTAAGCCCGCGACAGTAGAAAAGCGGCCCTAATTTTTGCCTTCCGCCAGACTTTTTTTCACTGAGACTTGTTAAAATTTGGGGTTTAGAACAACAAATTGGGTATCAAATTGAACATTTTTAATATTATTTCTGAAAAACAATCCAAGTAAAATTCAAGAAAAAAAAAAACATCATATCCAGAAAAAAAAGCAAAATTTTCTGAAAATTTCATATAAATTTCATAAATATTACAACCTTGACATAAAAAAATGTGTGACAAAGACTCTAAAAACTATTTTCAAGTGGCAGAAAAAACTCTATTGTCTATGTCAGAAGGACACTTCACAGTCTTTTTTTCAGAGTTTGCTTCTTGAAGCTATCAAATCGCTCACGGTTGTATTCCCCCAGTTTGAAGAAGGTACTGTTTTTGCTGAGAATCTGTGGTAATGATGTTTGCGAAATTCAGTCATCTCTTGACTCCCCGCTCAGCATGTCATTCATTACTTTTACATTGCTGACATATTCCGGGGCCTTGCTGTAGTCATCACTCCTTGGCCATGTCGCCACAGGTTGCAGAAGCCAGTCATACTCAATGCCAAGGGTGTCCAAGCAGAAGATGACTCTCTGGACCAACTAGATCAGCCCAGAGTCGTCTTGGCTGTAACCTGAGGGAACATAGGTTTCCCTCGTCTGAAGCTATCTGGCTTCTCAGTGGCGTGCAGCTTGGCAGCAATGTCCTGCTTCTCTTTGCCCACTGAGTCTGCTACCGAAGAGAGCGAACGGCACAACCTCCTGTGTCAGGTACCACTTGTGGTTTTCAAGTTTTTGTAGCACTGCCTGAGCAATCTCTGGAATCTGTTCTCTTAAACTTCATCATGTCCTTCTTTGAACTGCAGATCATTTGCAGGAGCATCTGCAGCAAGTGTAGATGACATCCACAGGGGTGTATAGAACAGTCCTAGGAAGAGGTTGAGGCTTCCAGCTTCACAACAGTTTCTTCATCGTACTCCAGCTGCTCAGCAAACATGAACATCTTCATAGAATACAGGTTTCTGGCCATCCACTTGGCCTGATGAATGGTCCAGGACGACCCCAGTGGATTCCGCGGGGAGGCGTGTCTCCAAGGACGATCAGTGTAAGCTCAACCATCTCACGGTAGTCAGCTCTAGGAGGCTTCTCCACCTCAGGATTTCCTGTAGAAATTTCCTTGCACTCTTTCTTCTTTTTTTTCAACCATTTTTTGTCTGATGGACAGGGTTGTAGGGTTGTCTGTGGTAAGATCTGTCCAAACGTCCTTGAAGTGCTTGAACCAAGGATTCTCTGGGCTTTTGACCTTGCCAAACAGATTCTCCCATACAGCACCAACCAGCACTTCTAAAATGTGGTGTCTGCAGGCCAGGTAAAACACCTTCCTGTCAAGCTGTTGCTCCAGAAGCTTGGCAGCTCCCCGATGTACTCCACTGTTGCTGGCCGTTGTGTCAAACACAAGGGCAGTGATCACTCCAGTAAGCCCCATGCCTCCAGCAAATCCATGGATGCCTCTGCCTGAGCCGTTCCGTTGAGCTGTCTATCACTGGAAACTCCAGTACTTGCCTTAAGGATATGCAGGTGGTCCTGAGACAAGCACAGCCAGAGTCTCTGACGTGGTCCCAGGATCACTTCCCAGGACATCTCTCAGCATCTTGCCATCCCAGTGGAGAGCAGCATACTTGGGAGGGTCCTCGCTAAATGCTGCCATGTACTCCTGGCTGATGTGGTACCTTGTCAGCATCCTGTTCCGTCTCGTTGTTTGATTTTGAGATGACAAACTTGTCCAGGTCAGCTCCAACCAGCCTTCAATGTAGCAGAGACTAAGGCTGTCACTTGATTGTCAGACAATCCCAGACGATCAGCGGTACTGCAGATGCCCACAACTCCATGCCCTCCTGGGAAATGTGAGAGTCACAGTGTCTTGGTGATGTGAACATCCAGGACGAGGGTTGTTGGTAATCCATGTCCTCTGCATTCCCTTCACTGTCGGTTGGGTCAGCCCAGGTAGACACATCAGCAGTAGTCCTTCGCTGTTGGCAGCTGAAAAATTGTAGAAATTTTGTGACAAATTCATATCTTGTTCCTCTCTCTGCTGCAGTCTTGCAGTTGCAGCCCTCTCTGCTTGCTGCTGGGACCGTGACTCAAATATTTTTGTCATGACCAGACATGGGGGCCTTTCTCTCTGTTTCTGATCCTGGTAGAACCTGATTTTCCTTGTCCTTCTTCTCCCTTGATAGCAGTCGGTTTCTCTCTTTTTCCCTGGATGGCATCTGAAGCTCCTATGTCGAACAGGCTATCTAATTCCCAGGACAAAAGGCACTCTTTTCCTCCAGGGTCAACCTGTTCTACTTTATTCCTTGCTAGATCTCTGTGCTTTTTGTGAAGTGTCATGAAATTGGCTGCGCTGCATTGTACTTGGTCATGTCTTGAATCCAGCCCATCTGCCAGAATGGGATGATAGCCCTCCACTGTTTCATTGGCGAGTCTTGGATGCTTAGGATTCCCTGTATTTTGGCAATCTGGAGATGGAGGAAGTACTGGAAGGCTGTCTGTTGTGGGTAACTGGAGCCACTGATTGCTGGATGAGGGTAGCCAATCAGGAATTTTTCTGTAGCAGATCTAGTAGCAGGTCGGCGTGCGTTGTCTCTGACTGCAGGTGGATGTTCTGAGAGTCAACTTTGCGTCCTCGGAGCTCCTTGCTTACTGCCATAGTGAAGTTACTTGTGAAGTATCTCGGATTTTTAGCAGGTTTTCAACAGATCTGCAACAACATACGACCATTAGATGTCATGCTAAAACCATTGTGAATTTTGACTAGAGGAATAAATTTATTTATTTTAATTTTTTTGAAAATTTTGTTTTGTAAAATCACTGTAATATTCTAAATGTTTCTATGCATTTTGATGTTTCAGTCAGTTTCTAATTCTTCTTTTAACTGCTTATGCCCATTATTGGTGGAAAAATAGGCGAAAACAAACATCAAAATCTCCAAAGCGTTTAGAAACTTTTATATAATGAACTTTCTTCATAGGCAAGTTCCCTGACATTTTGGTTTATAATGGTTGTAATTTTCACTTTTCGGTCAAAAGCTTTGGATTCCGTGCAGAGGTATAAAAAGGAAAAATTGTTTTCTGACAGGTTTTACCCTCCATACTAGCCAGTCTTTGGCCACACTTCCTCCGTCCTCACGTTTTTCCCCAGGCTAGGCCTCTCCCTTTCCTGTGGAATGCCCGTTCCCTGCTCAGGAAGACCCCCGAGTTCAAGACCTATTTGGGGGGAAACTTTACCTGCGGGGGTTTGGGGGTTGTGTGAGACGGGGCTCTCCCCCACCTCTCCTCAACCTAACCGGCTACAACATCATCCGGAAGGACAGACCCCAGGGGCGTGGAGGTGGCGTCCTCCTTGCAATTCACGACTCCCTTGACCTTTCCCCCCCTTGCCCTCCCACAGTGGCAGCACGGCCACCTCGAAGTGGTCGCAGCCAGGGTTGCTACGCAACAGGGGGGGGTTTTTCCTTTAGCGGTCTGCTATAACGCTGATGGTGCCACATAGCGGGAACTGACCACTACTTTTCCCTCCTTCCTCCGCCTGTTTATCATGGGTGACTTCAATGCCATCACAGGGGCTGGGAAACCCGACCTCCCTCTCCACCTCACCAACACCTCCGGGAGGGCGCTCTTTCAGCTCATCCTTGACTCGCCTCGCCTGTCCCTTCTTTTACCCCCGGGTCTGCCTACCCCTTTTCCATCCCCACACGGTGCCACTTCTGTATTGGACCTATTCCTTGGGGACCCAGCCTTCAGTGCCATGACCGTCACCACTGGCCCTTACATGGGGAGTGACCACCTTCCCCTCCTCGCCTCCTTCCCTGCCGTCACTGCCAGGCCTCACCCCGGTTTGCCTGCCTCGCTGGAAACTCACGCCTTCCCGGGTGGCCCCTCTTCGAGGCGGCACTCCACGACCCACCGGATCTCTCCTCCCTTCCCCTGGAGGGCGCCGCTGCCTCCCTTTCCACATTCCTGGAGGACGCGGGAAAAAGGCTGCCTTCCATCTCTCGACGCGTCGCGCCCCTCGCCGTCCGGGCAAATCTTGGTGGAAACGACGACTGCGCCCAGGCAGTCCCAAGGCCCGTAGGAGGGCATGGAACCTATGGCGTCGAGGCCCACACTACAGCTTGGGGCTCAATATCATAGACTCGATGCCATGTGTGCCAGGACCATCCTCCTTGCCAGAGGAAGGCGTGGGGCTCCCACTGCGCTTCCCTCTCTCCATCCTCCTCCCCAAAGCGGGACGTGGGATTTTTTCCACCCATGGAGGGGAAAAAACAACGCCTCTCACTGCCCCTGAAGGATGGTGCCAAACCCCTCCCAGATGACCCGCAGAAGGGTGCATTGCTTGCCGCACACTACCAGGGCAAGATTGGTCTCCCGGTGTCCTCTCGCGTCATCCTTACCATCAATGGCGGCGGGTAAATACTGCTGTTGCCTCCCCTGGCACCTCGGCACTCGCCAGTCCTTTCACGACTGATGAGATGGACCCGGGGCCCTTTTCCACCTTAAGACCGGGGCAAACTGCGGGCCGGGATAACGTGCCCTATGAGTTCCTGCTTCACAGACACCTCCCCTTTAAGTCCACGGCACTCTCCCTCTTCAACACCCTTGGCTCCGGGGTCCTTTCCTACGTACTGGAAATCCTCCACCTGCTACCTATACCCAAACCCGGGTAGGACCCCACACTCTCGTCCACATACCGCCCTATCGCTCTCTCTCCTGCGTGGGTAAGCTCCTGGAGCGACTGGTGGCCACTCGCCTATCCTGGTGGCTGGAGGATGGCCATCTCCTGAAGAGGTGCAGTGTGGCTTTAGACCCGCAGGAGCACCCTAGAGTCCTGGCGCAGCTGGAGTATCACATCTGTGACACTTACCGGGGTAGGGAGGTCATGACCTCCCTCTTTGTAGATCTAGAGGGAGCATTTGACTCTGCGTCCCACGAAGGCATCCTCCGTAATTGGCTTCCATGGGAAACACGGGGGCCCACCCTCGCCTGGCTCCGGTCATTCTTGTCAGGCCGGTCTTTTTTAGGTTGCGGTTTGGTGCCTCCACCTCTCCTTCCCCTCCAATTTCAGAGAGGAGTGCCCCAGGGTTATCCTCAGCCCTTTGCTGTTCAATGTCCTCCTCTCAGACCTCCACATTCCTCCCCACTCTCACCTTCTTATCTATGCAGACGACATTACCATCATCAGCAGAGCCAACACTCAGGCCCAGGCACAGCTTTTGCTTGCAGGAGGCAGCTGATACACTAACTGACTGGGTGAGGACATGGGGTCTCTCAATTTAAAGCTCCCAAAAGCAACTTATGTGCTTCACCCTCAAGCCTGTCCGCTCTCCACCCACTGTCACCTTAGTGGTTCCCCGGTGCCTTACACAAGGTCCCACTCCTTCCTCGGTATGCGGCTGGATGGTCCCGCCTGACCTGGTCTCATCATATTGAGTACCTCCGTACCACCTGCAACAGGCGCCTCAACATCATGAAGCGGGTGGCTGGTGTCCCGCTGGGGGCCAGTCGTGACCTCCTTTTGCACTACTACCAGGCGGCCATTAGATCTAAGGTGTCCTATGGGGAGCTGCATTATGGCTCAGCAGCCCTTTCCACCCTCAGGAAAATGGACGTCCTGCAAAATGCGGCCCCCGAGATCTCCATGGGGGCAATGAGGTCCTCACCTGTCCCTCGCCCTACACGCAGAGAGCGGGATCCCCCGTTTCAGGTAGTACACAGGAGGGAGATCTTGTGTAGCCAGTACCACCACATCATGTCCCTGCCACCATCCCACCCCTCGCCACTCTCTATGCCAACTCCGGTGTGGATCCTCACACTCCAGTCTTGCTTCCTGGAGCCCGTCAGCCCCTACTGGTTTCCCTGCACTGCTGGGCCCCCTCTGTGCTGAACTGCCACCCCCTCCTACTCAGCCCATCACCCACACTCCCCGGTCCCATCCTGGCTGGACATTTCCCCCTTGGTTGCCCGGGCTATCCCAGATCTTCCTCCCCAAAAAATTAGCTAGCGTCCCGACAGCTCCTTTATTCCGTCAACTCGACATGTCATCTCACCACCCACCATTAAGATCTTCACTGACGGCTCTCACTCCCCCACCATTCCGTCTACAGGCGCTGCCGTCTATGACCCTCGCTCCAACATCTGCAGGACGTGGCGGCTGCCCCCTGAAACGGACGTTCTGGCGGGAGAACTCTTCGCCATTTGCCAGGGGTGTGTCTTACCTGAACACCACCTACGCCCCAGCCAGAGTTGTGATCTACACAGACTCTCTCTCCTCCTCTCCCGTCGCCGGCTTCCTCCCACAGCCATGGTTCACTCCCTGCAACGGCTACTCCTCTCCCTCACCTCAGTGGCTGGAAGATACCTTGCAGTGGTTTCCTTCCCCCTGCAATATCCGGGGCAATGAGGTTGCTGATGCTGCTGCAAAGATGGCCCTCTCGGAGGTAAACATCACCCCCCCCCCGCTGCCGCTCTCCACCGCCAGCGTCTCATTTCTAATGTTTTGCCGCCCCCGCCTGGGATAGGTCGCTCGGCGACGCCCTCCGTGCCACCCCCATGGGTCAATACCGTACAGACTCCTCCCCGCACCATGGATAAGACAAACGTTTCCCCAGTCTTGGACGTCGCCCTCACCCGCCTGAGGATCGGTCACACAACACTCAGAGCACACCTGCATCGTCTGCAGCTCACGCCCGACCCGCACTGCCCCTGGTGCAGGAACGTCCCGGAGTCCATTGACCACTTCCTGCTGCAGTGTCTCGCTTCCACTCCCACCGACAAACTTCTACGTGGTCTTGATCTTGATTTTGATCTTGATTTGGGAGTCACCCAGCAGATGCTGTCAGTGAAGCCTTGGTCCCGGGGTTCTCCCACACACGTAATCTGTTGGGAGAGAAGCAAAGGGGGAAGCAAAACTAGGGATTTCTTTTCCCCTCCTTCCTCTCTCTGCATCACATTCATACGGGGGCCCCCATCACTGAGGGGCCCCCTGCCCCCTCATGCTCTCTCCTACGTGCTCTCCAAGAGTTCTCCAAGAATTCTTTTACACTCAATCACACGACTATCACTCCTCCACTCAGCACACAACCCAACAGGTACTCCCTTCTCCACTCTCCTGTCTCTCATCTCTCGCTTCTTCCACTCCGACCTCTCCTACCACTATCTCCAACATCTTTGTTCTAGCATACTCATACCGTTTACATTCCGCATCAAGTGCTCCACGGTTTCATCCACTCCTGTCACACACATCTCACACACCTTGCTGCCATCATTCTTCCATCTGTACATACGACTATTTACCTCCGCGACTTTGTCCTGGCTCTGAAGAGTAGGTCCCCTCCATAGCCACCATCATAGAACCTTTCATACCGTGGCTGGTCCTTTCTCCCGTACCATTCCCGGTTGATTTCTCACTCATTCCCCCCAGCCATTTTTCTTCCTTTCCTCTTCCACTCTCCATTTTATTTCCTTTTGGGATACAGCCATACTCCATGTCTCCCAGCCATACTCCTGTCACAAACATTCCCATTCACCTGTCCATCTTTCCACTTTACTGAGTCTTTTCATCCCCTTCCCCTACATATTCCAGTCCCAAACCTTGCTTGCCCATTTTCTGTCATCCATTCGTTGCAGTCTAGCTCTGTACCTCAGTCCTGCCTTTGCCCATCCTCTCTCTGAACGTGCTCCATCCCATGTCTCCTCTAATCGCTTCTACTGCCACATACCTATTGGCTCTAATGCTATTCTGCCTGCTTTGTTCTGTGGGTTACTTCCCAAACTGTCCAACTCCTTCCTAGACCACATCATTGTTTCCAGGCCTACATAATGCTAGGGACTCCATACCCTTCCAAGTCCTCTCACCACTTCATACTTGTTGGCCCGACATCTTGCCACACTGCCTAGCCTTCCAACCCACTGGTTGGCTCTAGCTATCCTCTCATGTTTAGTTTTCTCACAGCCTTTATCAGGTCAACTCATCGCCCTGAACGTCACCACCTTTGACCTGACCACCCTGCTGGCCGCCGCTGCCGTCCACCCATCACGTCGCCCCGCCGTCATCCGCCTCACCTGTGCCTTCCTGAGGAAGACTAATCAACTGTCCCGACTGTGATTAATTCACGGCTGTACACCAGGGCGAATATCGTCGATTTCGACATCACAGCCCTTCAACAACAACAACAACAACAATACAATTCGGACGATGACGACGTAGTTATCATCGAAGAAACCTCAATACCTAAGGAGTGAGTACTATCATACACTCCCACACCTTTATGGCGCGTAGTTAACCTTGTGCCACCTTTAATTAAGGGTTATGTAAAGACGTGTTTGTAGCTCCATATTACAGGGTGTTTTGGTGGGTTTCTGTGGGAATTATCGGTTTTTTGTGGGATTTTGTAGGTTTTGTGGGATTTTGGTGATGGGGGTGGAAGGAAATTGTCCGAATTGACTTTTTGTGACGTTATTTTTTTTCTTTTGTGTTATTTTGTTGTTGTTATTTTACACTAGGACCAGAAGGGGTGGAGTCAGGGTTATAATGGACGAGAGTTTCACGGTCGTTTTCAGAGACACCAACTTTTTTCTTGGCCTACAATAGGTGCTTGTTCTAATAGTGTTAGTTTTATTTTGCGCAAAAAAAAAAAAAAAAAATGAAAAATGAAAAAAAATGAAACTCAACCTAACCTTAAAGGTTTTAATGACACCTAACCTAACCTTATAGGTCTTAATGGTAACCGGATGTTTCGCCCCATGGACGTTTCGCCCCCTCCTAATCGCGGACGTTTCGCCCCACATTAGCGGACGTTTCGCCTCACATTAGCGGACGTTTCGCCCCACATTAGCGGACGTTTCGCCCCACATTAGCGGACGTTTCGCCCCCATTTGTGGATGTTTCGCCCCACTCGCGGACGTTTCGCCCCCCGGATTCGCCCCACGGAAATTACTATACTATTTCAAAACTGTTCATCAAAGGACTACAAAATCATCAGAAATACTGATCCCTGTATTGATCCATTTGTTTACGCACAAAATGATGACGAAATGCTGTTATCGACCGGTCTTAAAGGGACAGTGTACTGAATTCCGTACTAGAGCGGCCGGAATACATAAAACCATATATAGCCTTTGGATCATATCGAGTGTACGCTTTGAGTTTGATCCAGTTTTGGGTATTATTTTACGATGGCACCAAACTTCCCTACTCAATTGGGAGCATGGTTTTTGTTTACCTTATTGTATTCTAAGAGACATTTTCTCCTTGAGCTTTCCGTCGCAAATCAATAGTTTCGGAGACATAGAACATTTTAGGTGGTGGGAGGAATGTCTCCTTGTTTACAAAATGCCTCTCTCTTCCTCTTCTTGTGACCTACATCGCTTTTGTTTGGGATTTTATTAAACTTTTATTATTGGACCCAGTTCGGAGGTTAAAGGTTAGGTTAGGTTAGGTTAGGTTAGGTTAGGTTAGGTTAGGTTAGGTTAGGTAAGGTAAGGCTAGGTGAGGTAAGGCTAGGTGAGGTAAGGCTAGGTGAGGTAGCCACGGGTGCGCCTCCGAAACAAAAGCAATGCAGGTCACAAGAAGAGGAAGAGGGAGGCATTTTGTAAACAAGGAGACATATTCCTCCCCCCACCTAAAATGTTCTATATCTCCGAAACTATTGATTTGCGACGGAAAGCTCAAGGAGAAAATGTCTTTTAGAATACAACAAGGTAAACAAAAACCATGCTCCCAATTGTGTAGGGAAGTTTGGTGCCATCGTAAAAATGTACTAATTTTTGTTAATATGCAAATACTTTACTAGGTGTTTGAAGACATTTGATGATTTAGTCATTTTATAGAATTGGGATAAACCGTTATTTTAATTTGGCATTTTGATGACTTTCTCATCTAATTTCAATTCGTTACTTTGATTTGACGTTTTTTGATAACAATGCATGGTGATTTGGCATTTTGACAACATCGTCTCTTAATTGCAATTATTAGTGATGAATACGTCACTTTGATTTGACATTCTGATAACCTCGTCACTTGATTGCAATTATTGGTGAATATGTACTTTTAATTAAACCTGAATGTCACTCCTTATTAGATTGAATTTGCGTAACGTTGTTGTATTTGACATTATTTTATTATAATTTTTTGTTTCTGTATCAGTGCCTCATTTATATAATAAATTGCATTTGAATTGTAAAATGTCTCATTATTGGGTTTTTAGTACATCCGAGGCGGTTTGCCAATGAATGGACTGCCACTCATAGAGGGCTTTTTCTAACTACATGTCAAATTTCATAAACATCGGTTAAGAAATAAAAAAGTTCCTTCAGAAACGTCCATTAAAATTTTTGGGATTTGGAGAGTCATTTTGTATTATCTAAATCCCAGAAATGTTTTAAAATGGATGTTTCTGAAGGAACTTTTTTATTTCTCATCTGATTTTTATGAAATTTGACGTGTAGTTAGGTATTGGTTAGAAACTAAGTGTGTCAAAATTTGGAGAGATTTGAAGAAGAAATATGGAAATTATTGTAGAAAAATCGAATATCACTCAAATCCTGTTTTGACTATAGTACGGAATTCGAAGTACACTGTCCCTTTAAGACCGGTCGATAACAGCATTTCGTCATCATTTTGTGCGTAAACAAATCGATCAGTATTTCTGATGATTTTGTAGTCATTTGATGAATAGTTTTGAAACAGTATAGTAATTAACGTGGGGCGAATCCGGGGAGCGAAACGTCCGTTAAAGTGGGGCGAAACGTCCGCGATTGGGCGGGGGCGAAACATCCATCGGGTGAAACGTCCGGCATTTGGTTTTAATGAAACCTAACCTAACCGTAAAGGTTTTAATGAAACCTAACCTAACCTTATAGGTTTTAATGAAACCTAACCTAACCTTATAGGTTTTAATGAAACCTAACCTAACCTTATAGGTTTTAATGAAACCTAACAAACCTTATAGTTTTAATGAAACCTAACCTAACCGTAAAGGTTTTAATGAAACCTAACCTAACCGTAAAGGTTTTAATGAAACCTAACCTAACCTTAACCACAAAGTATACTTTTTTTTTTTTTTTTTATGGTTGCGCAAAATAAAACTATCTCCATTAGAACAAGCACCTATTGTAGGCCAAGAAAAAATAGTCGGTGTCTCTGAAAACGACCACGAAACTCGTCCATTATAACCGAGTCAGTTCGTACAAAAGTTGTTTCTGTCAATTTTTACGGTAGCGTTTGCCCACATTCTCCTCCTTCCCCCAAACCCACACACACACACACACACACACACACACACACACACACACACACACACACACACCCACACACACACCAAATTGGGAGTGTGGTTTCTGTTTACCTTATTGGATTCTAGGAAACATTATCTCTCCTTTGGTGTAGGGGAAGCACGCTCGATTCACAACCGAGAAGTCCGGGGTTCGATCCCCGGGCGGAGCGGAAAACAGAGGGGTTTTGTTTCCTTAAACCCCTTCCCTAGTTAATCGAGCCCCTGTCCCCCCAGCAGTGAATGGGTACCGGGTGTTAGCCTGGGGTTTGTGACCTGCTCTCCGGGGGTGGTTGGTGGCCAACACTAAGCACTAAGGAGGAATGATAAAAATGTTGATATGGAGACGGGGCCATACGAGCGTTTTCTCAAACCCTGTAAAAAACAACAGATGAATCACCACCACACACACACCACACACAACACACACGCAGGTGGCCAGTTTGGATTTAGAGGAGGAATGTCATGTAAAAACGAATTTATTGAGCTTTTATCGAGAGTGATCGATGTTTACGCAGGAAAGAGAGGGGTGGGCGATTGCATTTACTTGGACCTAAAGAAGGCATTTGACAAGGTACCTCATAAGAGACTGCTCTGGAAGCTAGAACATGTAGGAGGATTGAAGGGGGGTTTGCTGAAGTGGATGGGAAAACTTTTTGAAAAAACAGAGAGATGAGAACAGAATAAAAGATCAAAATCAGAATGGTGCAGTGTGATAAGTAGAGTTCCCCAAGGATCAGTATTGCCCCATGATGTTTTTTGGTCTATGTAAATGATTTTGACAGAAGGAGTAAACAGTATATGAGTTTATTCGCTGATGACGCTAAATTACTAAGAAAAGTAGAAAGTAAAGAGGACTGTGAGGATTTACAAAAGGATCTAGTAAATAATTTCAGATGGAGTCAATTATCGGAAATGGGTTTAATGCCCAAAAAATGTAGGGTGGGGTGGGTCACAACCGAACCGGGGGGGATCACCGTACGAAGGCTACAACGCGAAAATTAATTCAAATTTCGCGCCACCATGCCACCACGGAGAGCGGCCCCCCCTCAGTGAACTACATGCGAGCAAAAAGGGTAGTGTCAGCGTCACCCCCGTGTTTACCCGGTAAGAAATTTTATTTTTTCGTATGTTCCTTGTTACTTTTCGCCGTTCTTATATAGTTCTCATGTCGGCTGTGATGGGGTGATTTTTTTTGAGGTAAGTTGCAATACGAGGTTAAAAACCCCTATTGACATGTTATTGATGAAAAAGTAGTGCAGCTTTCACAGCCGCGGTGGCATTTTACAAAAAAATTGTGGCGCGGGGGTAACGTTGGGAGTGCGGGGACAAGACAGGAATTTTAAAAAGCATNTGAAAAAAATTTTTGTGACTAAAAGTGAAAAAAAATTTAAATTTATTTTAATTTTTTTAAAAATTTGTCTGTAAATATCACTTAAAAATTTCCGAAATTTTTCTATGCATTTTGATGTTTATCAGATCTAATTACTTGTTTTAACCTGCTTAGCCCTTTTTTGGGGGAAAAAAATGGGCGAAAACAAACATCAAAATGCTCCGAAACGGGGCTTTTCAGAAAAACGTGTATAGAATGAACTTCATGCTTCATGAGAAAAGGGTTCCCTGACATTTTGGTTTATAAGGGTTGTAATTTTCGACTTTTCCAGGAAAAACTTGGAACCCGTGAGGGGGGTATAAAAATAGGAAAAAAATGTTTTCTGAACAGGTTACCCCCCATACTACCCAGTTTTTGGGCCACACTCTCCTCCGCCCTTTCAACGTTTTCCCCAGGCTAGGCCTCCCCCCTTCTCCTGGGGAATGCCCGCCCCCCGGGCTCAGGAAGCCCCCCGAGTTAAAAGACCTATTTGGGGGGAAATTTTACCGCGGTGGTGGGTTTTGTGAGACGTGCTCTCCCCCACCTCTCCCCAACCTAACCCGGCACAACATATCCGGAAGGACAGACCCCAGGGGCGTGGAGGTGGCGTCCCCCTTGCAATTACGATCCCTTGACCTTTCCCCCCCTTGCCCTCCCAAGTGGCAGCACGGCCACCTCAAGTGGTCGCAGCCAGGGTTGCTACGCAACGGGTGGGTTATCCGTACGGTCTGCTAAAACGCGATGGTCCACATAGCGGGAACGACTCATATTTTCCCCCCTCCTTCCCCCGCCTGTTGCACAGGGGGTACTTCAATGCCCATCACAGGTGCTGGGAAACCCTACCTCCCCCCCACCTCACCAACCCCTCCGGGAGGGCGCTCTTTCAGTCACCCTTTGACTCGCCCGCTTCCCTTTCTTTCACCCCCGGGTTGCCTACCCGTTACCATCCCCCACGGGTCCCACTTTGTATGGACCTTTTCCCTTTGGGGGACCCAGCCTTCATGCCATGCCGTCCCACTGGCCTTACATGGGGGTGCCCCACCTTCCCCTCCTGCCCCCTTCCCTGCCGTCACTCCCACCTCACCCCGGTTCCTCCCTGCTGGAAATCACCCCTTCCGGCTCCCCCTTTTCGGGCGGCACTCCACGACCCCCCCGGTCTCTCCCCTTCCCCTGGAGGACGCCCGCCTCCCTTTCACTTCCCGGGAGGACGCGGGAAAGGCTCCCCTTCCCATCTTCGACGCGTGCGCCCCCCCGCCGTCCGGGCAAATCTTGGGGAACGACGATGCGCCCAGGCAGTCAAGGCCCGTAGGAGGGCATGGAAACCTATGGGTCGAAGGCCCCCACATACGCTTGGGGCTCATATCATAGACTCGATGCCTGGTGGGGACCTCCCCCTTCCCCAGAGGAAGGCGTGGGGCTCCCACTGCGTTCTCCCCTCCATCCTCCCCCACAAAGGTAGGGGATTTTTTCCACCCATGGAGGGGAAAAAAACAACCCCTCTCACCCCCCTGAAGGAGTCCCAAACCCCCCCTAGATGACCCGCGGGGCTGCATTGTTTGCCGCACACTACCAGGAAAGATTGGTCTCCGGTGTCCTCTCGCGTCTCCCTTACCACAATGCGGCGAAAAATACTGCTGTTCCTCCCTGGACCCGGCACCCCCGCCAGTCCTTTCAGACTGATGGATGGACCGGGCCTTGTCCACCTTAAGAACGGGCAAATGGGGGCCCGGGTAACGTGCCGTATAGTTCTGCTTCACAGACACCCCCTTGAAGCCCACGGCATCTCCCTTTTAAACCAGTTGGCTCCGGGCGTTTTTCCCTACGTATGGAAATCCTCCACCCTGTACCTATAACCCAAACCCGGGTAGGACCCCACACTCTCGCCACATACCCCCCTTCGCTCTCCTCTCTGCGGGGGTAAGCCCCTGGAGGCGACGGTGGCCACTCGCCTACCTGGTGGCGGGAGGAGGCCCATCTCCTGAGAGAGGTCAGTGTGGCTTTAGACCCCGCAGGAGCACCCTAGTGTCCTGGCGCAGGGGGAGTTCACATCTTGAATTTACCGGGGTAGGGAGGTCATGACCCCCCTCTTTTAGATCTAGAGGGAGATTTGACTCTGCGTCCCACGAAGGCCCCCCGTAATTTGGGCTTCCAGGGGAATCAGGGGACCCCCCCTCCCCTGGCCCCGGTCTTTCTTGCAGGGGGTCTTTTCAGGTTGCGGTTGGTCCTCCCCCTCTCCTTCCCGTCCAAGCAGAGAGGATGCCGCGGGGGTTCCATCCTCAGCCCTTTGCGTTCAATGTCTCCTCTCAGCCCCTCCACTTTTCCTCCCCACTCTACCTTTTTTATCTATGCAGAGGAAAACCCATATCAGCGACCCAACCACTCAGGCCCAGGCACAGCATGCTTGCAGGGGCAGCTGATACACAAATGATGGGTGGGGACATGGGGCTCTCAAAAAGCCCCCCAAAAAAGCTAACTTTTGGTTTCCCCCCCCAAAGCCGCCGCTCTCCACCACTGTCCCCCTTTATGGCCCCCGGTGCCTTAACAAGGTCCCACTCCTTCCTGGGTATGGGCTGGATGGCCCCCGCCTGCCCGGGTCTCATCATTTGAACCTCCGTCCCCCACCTGCAACAGGCCCCCAAAAAACACAGAAGGGGGCTGGTGTCCCTGGGGGGCCCGTCTGCCCTCCTTTTGATAAACCAGGCGGCCTTAGATCTAAGGTGTCCTATGGCAGTGCTTTTATGGCTCAGCACCCCCTTTTCCCCCCTAGGAAACGGGACGTCCTCAAAATGCGGCCCTGAGGTCTCCAGGGGGCAATGAGGCCCTCACCTTCATCGCCCTACAGCAGAGAGGGGTACCCCCCCGTTGCGGTAGTAAACGGAGGGAGATCTTGTGTAGCCATCCCACCCATCATGCCCCTCCACCCCCCCAACCCCTCGCCCTCTCTATGCCAACTCCGGTGTGGACCCTCACATCAGTTGGTTTTCCGGGAGCCCGTCAGCCCTAGGTCCTGATGTGGCCCCATTTCTGTGCGAACCTGCCCCACCCCCCACTCAGCCCATCAGCCCCACTCCCCGGCCCCATCCGGGTGGACATTTCCCCGTTGGTTGCCCTGACTATCCCAGATCTTCCCCAAAAAAACTAGCTAGCGCCCTGACAGCCCCTTTATTCCTCAACTCGACAGTCACTCTACCACACCCCCTTAAGTCTTCACTGAGGCTCTCCCCCCACCATTCGTCTCGGCGCTGCCGTCTATGACCCTCGCCCCAAAATCTGCAGGAGTGGCGGCTGCCCCCTGAAACGGATTTGAGGGCAGAACTCTTCGCCATTTGCCAGGCTTGTCTTACCGAACACCACTACCCCCCCCAATTGTGATTACACAGACTCCTCTCCCCCTCTCCCGTCGCCCGGTTCCCCACAGCCATGGTTCACCCCCTGCAACGGCTACCCCTTCCCCACTCGTGGGCGGGAAGATCACCTTGCAGTGGGTGCCTTCCCACGAATATCCGGGGCAATGAGGTTGTGATGCTGCTGCAAAGAGGGGCCTCTCGGAGGTAAACAAACCCCCATCCCCTCCCCGCTCTCCACCCCAGGTCCATTTCTAATGCTCCCGCTCCCCCTGGGTGGGTTTCGCTCGGCGACCCCCTCCGTGAAACTCCAGGGGAAAATACCTACAGACTCCTCCCCGCACCCTGGATAAGACAAACTCCCGATCTTGGACTCCCCCCTAAACCGCCTGAGGATCGGTACACAACACCCCGAGCCACCTCCGTCTGCAGTCACGCCCGACCGCACCCCCCTGGGCAGGAACGTCCCGGATCCATTGACCATTCCTGCTGCATGCCCCCGTTCCACTCCCACCGAAAACTTCTACGTGTTTCTTGATTTTGTTTTGATTTTGATTTGGGGTCACCCAGCAGATGCTGTCAGTGAACCCTTGGGTCGGCGTTCTCCCCACACAATCTGTTGGGGAGAACAAAAGGGAAGCAAAATGGGGTTTTCTTTTTCCCCCCCTTCCTCCCTGATCACTTTCATACGGGGTCCCCCATCAGGGGGCCCCCTCCCTCTCAGCTCTTCCTAGTGCTCTAAAAGATTTTCTCCAAATTCTTTTACACCAATCACACGACTATCATCCCCATCAGACACCCCCCAACAGGTCCTCCATCTCCACCTCCGTTTCATCCTCGCCATTCTTCCACTCCGACCTCTCCTACCACTACTAAAAATTTTGTTCTAGCATACTCATACCTTCACTTTCCACATCAGTCTCCACGGTTTCATCCTCCTGTCACACAATCCACACACCTTTTGGGCCCTTCTTCCTTTACTACGACTATTTACCCCCAGCGACTTTGTCCCGGGTCGAAGAGAGGTCCCCTCCCAAACCCCAAAACAAGAACCTTTCTACCCTGGTGGGCCTTTTTCCTGTCCATTCCCCCGGTTGATTTCTCACTCATTCCCTCAGCCCTTTTTCTTTCCTTTTCTCTCCACTCCATTTATTTCCTTTTTTTATACAGCCCTATCCCCTGTCTCCCCGCCCTACCCCGTCAAAACATTCCCCGTTTACCTGCCATTTCCCCCTTTTTTGAGTCTTTCATCCCCTTCCAACATTTCCAGTCCCAAACCTTGCTTTCCATTTGCTGTCATCCATTCGGCGTCTAGCTCTGTACCCCAGTCCTGCCTTTGCTACCTCTCTCTGAAGTGCTCCATCCCTGTCCCTTAATCGTTTTACTGCCACATACCCATTGGCTCCTAATGCATTCTGCCTTCTTTGTTCTGTGTTACTTCCAATTGTCCAACCCTTCCCAAACCACATCATTGTTTCCCGGGCCTACATAATGTAGGGACTGCCCTACCCTTCCATAGTCCTCCACCACTTCATATTGTTGGCCCGACATCTTTCCACTGCCTAGCCTTCCAACCCCCTGGTTGGCTCTGCTTCCTCTCTGTTTATTTTCTCACAGCCATCGGTCAACTCATCGCCCTGAATCACCACCCTTTTACCTGACCACCTGTGGCCGCCCCCGCCCTCCACCCATCACGTCCCCCCCGTCATCCCCCCTCCCGTGCCTTCCGAGGGAAGACTAAAAAATGTCCCGAGTGATTTAAATTTACGGCTGTACCCGGGCGAATATCGTCGATTTCGACATCCGCCTTCAAAAAAAAAAAAAAAACAAACAAAATTGGGCGATGACGACGAGTTATCATCGAAGAAACCTAATACCCAAGGAGTGAGAATATCCTACACTCCCACCCTTTTGGCGCTAGTAACTTGTGCCACCTTTAATTAAGGGTTTTTGTAAAGAGTGTTTGTAGCTCCATTTACAGGGTGTTTTGGGGGGTTTTCTGTGGGAATTTTCGGTTTTTTTTTGGGATTTTTGTAGGTTTTTTGGATTTTGGTGATGGGGGTGGAAGGAAATTGTCCGAATTGATTTTGTGACGTTATTTTTTTCTTTTTTTTTATTTTGTTGTTGTTTTTACCTAGGACCGAAGGGGTGGAGTCAGGGTTATAATGGCGAGAGTTTTTACGGTGTTTTTTAGAGACACCAACTTTTTTTTGGCCTACAATAGGTGCTTTTTCTAAAAGTGTTATTTTATTTTGCGCCCAAAAAAAAAAAAAAAAAAATGAAAAAAGAAAAAAAAAATGAAACTCAACCTAACCTTAAGGTTTTTAAAACACCTCCTAACCTTATAGGTCTTAATGGTAACCGGGTTTTTTCGCCCCATGGACGTTTTGCCCCCTCCTAATCGCGGACGTTCGCCCCCCATTAGCGACGTTTTCGCCCCATTTTGCGGCGTTTTTCCCCACATTTAGCGGACTTTTGCCCCACATTAGCGGACGTTTCGCCCCCATTTGTGGATGTTTGCCCCCCTGCGGAGTTTCGCCCCCGGTTGCCCCCGGAAATTTCTATACTATTTTAAAACTGTTACAAAAAACTACAAAAACATAGAAAAACTATCCTGTATTGATCCATTTGTTTTCGCCAAAATGATGACGAAATGCTGTTATCGACCGGTCTTAAAGGGACAGGGTACTGAAAACCTACTAGAGCGGCCGGAATACTAAAACCATATATAGCCTTTGGTCATAGAGTGTACGCTTTGAGTTTGATCCAGTTTTGGGTATTATTTTAGATGGCACCCAAAATTTCCCCACTCAATTGGGAGCGGTTTTTTTTTACCTTTTGATTCTAAGAGCATTTTCTCCTTGAGCTTTCCTCGCAAATCAAAAGTTTTTGGAGACATAGAAAATTTTAGGTTTTGGGGGGAGGAAGTCTCCTTGTTTACAAAACCCCCCTCTTCCCCTTTTGTGACCCACATCGCTTTTGTTTGGGGTTTTATTAAACTTTTTTTATTGGGCCCGTTTGGGGGTTTAAAAGGGTTGGTTAGTTAGGTTAGGTTAGTTAGGTTAGGTTAGGTAAGGTAAGGCTAGGTGAGGTAAGGCTAGGGGAGGTAAAAGGGTAGGTGGGGAAAAGGGTGGCCTCCGAAAAAAAAAGCAATGAGGTCACAAGAAGAGGGAAAAGGGAGGCATTTTGTAAACCCCGGGGGACATATTCCTCCCCCCACCTAAAATGTTTATATCCGAAAATATTGATTTGCGACGGAAAGCTCAAGGAGAAAATTCTTTTTGAATACAACAAGGTAAACAAAAACCATGTCCCCTTGTGGGGGAAGTTTGGTGCCATCGTAAAATGTACTAATTTTTGTTAAATGCAAATACTTTTCTAGGTGTTTGAAGACTTTGATATTTGCTTTTAAGAATTTTGGGAAAACCGTTATTTTAATTTGGCATTTTGATGACTTTTATTAAATTTTAATTTTGTTACTTTGATTTGACGTTTTTTGATAACAATGCATGGGGATTTGGCATTTTGACAACATCGTCTCTTAATTTCAATTATTAGTGTGAATACGTCACTTTGATTGAAATTCTGATAACCCCGTCACTTATTTAATTATGGGAATATGACTTTAATTAAACCGAAAGTCACTCCTTTTTAGATTGAATTTGGTACGTTGTTGTATTTGACATTATTTTATTATAATTTTTTTTTCTGTACAGTGCCTCATTTATATAATAAATTGCATTTGAATTGTAAATGTTCATTATTGGGTTTTTTGTACATCCCAGGCGGTTTGCCAAAAGAATGGACTGCCACTCATAAGGGCTTTTTCAAACATGCAAATTTAAAAAACCCCGGTTAAGAAAAAAAAAGTTCCTTCAGAAACGTCCATTAAAATTTTTGGGGTTTTGGGGATATTTGATTTTCTAAATCCCAGAAAAAGTTTTAAAATGGTGTTTTGAAGGGAAATTTTTTTTTTCATCTGATTTTTATGAAAAATTTTACGGTAGTTAGGTATTGGTTAGAAACTAAGTGTGTCAAAAAATTTTGGAGAGATTTGAAAAAGAAATATGGAAATTTTTTGTGAAAAAAAGAATATCATCAAAACCTGTTTTGACTATATACGGAATTTGAATACACTGTCCCTTTAAGACCGGGCGAAAAGCATTTTGTCATCATTTTGGCGTAAACAAATCATCAGTATTTTGATGATTTTTGTAGTCATTTGATGAATAGTTTTGAAACAGTTTTTAGAATTAACTGGGGCGAACCGGGGAGCAAAAACCCCGTAAGTGGGGCGAAACCCCCCTTCCGCGATTGGGCGGGCCGGCAAACATCCATCGGGTGAAACGTCGGCATTTGGTTTAATGAAACCTAACCTAACCGTAAAGGTTTTAATGAAACCTAACCTAACCTTATAGGTTTTAATGAAACCTAACCTAACCTTATAGGTTTTAATGAAAACCTAACCTAACCTTATAGGTTTTAATGAAACCTAACCTAACTTATAGGTTTTAATGAAACCTAACTAACCGTAAGGTTTTAATGAAACCTAACCTAACCGTAAAGGTTTTAATGAAACCTAACCTAACCTTAACCACAAAGTATACTTTTTTTTTTTTTTTTATGGTTGCGCAAAATAAAACTATCTCCATTAGAACAAGCACCTATTGTAGGCCAAGAAAAAATAGTCGGTGTCTCTGAAAACGACCACGAAACTCGTCCATTATAACCGAGTCAGTTCGTACAAAAGTTGTTTCTGTCAATTTTTACGGTAGCGTTTGCCCACATTCTCCTCCTTCCCCCAAACCCACACACACACACACACACACACACACACACACACACACACACACACACACACACACACACACACACACAATTGGGAGTGTGGTTTCTGTTTACCTTATTGGATTCTAGGAAACATTATCTCTCCGTGGTGTAGGGGGAGCACGCTCGATTCACAACGAGAAGTCCTGGGTTCGATCCCGGGCGGAGCGGAAACAGATGGGTTGTTCCTTAAAACCCCTGTCCCTAGTTAATGAGCCCCTGTCCACCCAGCAGTGAATGGGTACCGGGTGTTAGCCTGGGGTTTGTGACCTGCTCTCCGGGGTGGTGGCTTCGGCCAACACTAAGCACTAAGGAGGAATGATAAAAATGTTGATATGGAGACGGGGCCATACGAGCGTTGCTCAAGCCCTGTAAAATACAACTAGATGAATACACACACACACACACACACACGCAGGTGGCCAGTTTGGATTTAGAGGAGGAATGTCATGTACAACGAATTTATTGAGCTTTTACTCGAGAGTGATCGATGTGACGCAGGAAAGAGAGGGGTGGGTCGATTGCATTTACTTGGACCTAAAGAAGGCATTTGACAAGGTACCTCATAAGAGACTGCTTCTGGAAGCTAGAACATGTAGGAGGATTGAAGGGTGGTTTGCTGAAGTGGATGGAAGACTTTTGAACAACAGAGAGATGAGAACAGTAATAAAAGATCAAAAATCAGAAGGTGCAGTGTGATAAGTAGAGTTCCTCAAGGATCAGTATTGGCCCAGTGATGTTTTTGGTCTATGTAAATGATATGACAGAAGGAGTAAACAGTTATATGAGTTTATTCGCTGATGACGCTAAATTACTAAGAAAAGTAGAAAGTAAAGAGGACTGTGAGGATTTACAAAAGGATCTAGTTAATAATTTCAGATGGAGTCAATTATCGGAAATGGAGTTTAATGCCAAAAAGTGTAGGGTGGGGTGGGGTCACACCGAACGGGGGGGATCACCGTACGAAGGCTACAACGCGAAAATTAATTCAAATTTCGCGCCACCATGCCACACGGATTGCAGCGCCACCCTCAGTGAACTACATGCGAGCAACAGGGTAGTGTCAGCGTCACCTCCGTGTTTACCAGGTAAGAAATTTTATTTTTTCGTATGTTCCTTGTTACTTTTCGCCGTTCTTATATAGTGTCTCATGTCGGCTGTGATGGCGTGATTCTTTTGAGCCGTAACGTTGAACAG
>JACEEZ010017903.1:0-29260 GCA_016584305.1 Chionoecetes opilio
TGACCCGTTTAAACCATCAGGGGTATTCCTCTTCCCGCGCGATCAGGGCACGAAAACAGAGATAATATAATAGTATTGAAGATATTGGTTTTCTGATAGATTTGTTTTGCTATGCCACATGCATGCACCCTTTTAAATGGGTGCAGCAAGACAGCTGTGCCTTTCGAGAAAAGTTTGCCACACGGAAAGGAGTGGCGTGTGTAGGAGTGGAGTGGCGGGAGTGGCGTGTGGTGATTCACGCCTATAGTGTGTTGGGGCGAACAGTTGTGTGAGAAAAACGGTGTGTAGTGAGGGTAGCGATGGGACCACCCGACTGTGAGGCTTGCCTCTTAACAAGACCAAGTAAACCAAGTAAACCAGGTGTGGAGTGGGCGGGGCGTGCCCTTTGTGGTGAGAGACCCTGTAGTGGGTGGGCTGTCCCCACTTTCTGCCTTCCGCCCGCATATTTTCCCACTCTATGCTGTAGTAATGCTAGTATGTGGTTTCCAAAGTAATGGCGTTTGACTGTAGCTCCAAAACAAAAACCATAGGATTTTCTCGAAAGTACTTCATTGTGATTCCCACACACACATGGTTTAACCTTATTACCAATCCATGTTTTGGAGAAGTGCCAGGTCCTCCTGCTGAACCTCAGGCTCTGCTAACACCTGTTAATTCACCTCGTACTGGGGCTCAAACATATAGGATCCCATGACAATCTGAGGTTCGTTCCTCATGTATACGCGACCAGCGTTATTTCTTTCGGTGTCAGATTGAGCATGTACTCAAATCTGTCACAGCGACAGATCACTGTTAAACACCGAAGTCCCAATCGCTTCATCATAACATTTGCCGACGGGTGCCAGACAGAGTGTCTGCGGCGTCCTGTTCTGACGTCATCAAAACATTTCGTAGCCCTTTTGGAGGGAAGATTTTTTTTCGCGCGCTTTTTACCAAAGTCGTGTTTTTACGGGAAAAAAGGGCCCTGGAAATCAATTTTTTTTGGTGGATTGGGTTTTTGAATGTACATTCAACATAATTAGGCAAAAAAAAAAATGGGTCTGGACGACTACTTTAAGGTCTCAGGCGTGCTGCGCACGCCTGAGACCTTAAACCTACGTATAATTGTAGGCCAACGTATCAGGACAAATAAATAGGTTGAGTATAGCCAAAAAATTGAATTTTTTTTACCTGCCAGGCAATAATTATAATTTGTGAACTATAACGTTGTAAGAGACTATATAAAGCGTGAATTATTGAGCACATTTTTGTAATAAGTAATTTCGAGAGTTTTCCCAAGTGACCTAGCGGTTCCCTCCGACACTCATTAAGTTTTTTTACGGAGAACTTTCGCCAGTAGCTATATTATAACTCCGAATGTTACGATGGACGCGGGGATATTTGGGATGTGGTTTAAAGTTACTGATGGCTCGGTCTACCAGACGCGTAGCCACTATAAACCAGATCGAATTTCAACCACACCCTAAATAACCACATATAAATTTTATTTTGTAAGGGCGGCGGTTTGTTTGACGCGGCGGATATTTAGGATGTGGTTGAAGTACTGATGGCTCGGCTACCAAGACGCGTAGCCACTAAAACCCAGATCGAAGTTCAACCACGCCATAAATAACCACATATAAATATTATTTCGTAACGGGCGTACACGAACGACGGCGTCAATCATTGATTGCCTAGTCGCTAGGTGGTTGAAATGGTGTGGGAAAGATTTTTCAACCACCACCTACATGTCGACGTAAATTACTTAGCTGAGGGCACCCTTTGTAGACAATGTTCCGGTATAAGTTTTGCTTTTTGGGACTGTGCCTTGTTTGTCACCCTTTTCGATGCATATGCGCAGGTGGGCATCGTCTCCGCACCCTGGACATAGAAAACGTAGACCCATGCCGTGTGTAAACACACTGTGACGGAGATAGAGGCCGACTCATTGAGAGTCTGGCCCTTTTGCTTTATGCACTGTGGAGGCATATGCCAATTTAATTGGGAATTGAACCCTGACGAATGGCACATCGTTTCTTACGCTCAACGTGGCGAACCTGTCTCTACAAAGAAGCACAGGCACTGTTGAATCTGATTTGAACAGATCACAAGATCGTCTCGCAGATCTTCGACGAGGGGGACGTTTGCCATTGCAAAGTCCATCCGTCACATCCAGGTTTCTCAGGAGCATAAACCAAGCTGTCCCACTATGGGGGGCCAATCGGGTTGTGGCGGCATATTTGGTGGGTTCAGCCTATTGAGGTATCAATAGGCAAGTTATTTTTTAAATTTTAGAGCCCGTGTTGCACCACCGGCATGATCATCGGCGTGTTCGTTTATATCAGAACTGAAGTATCCCTTGGGTTCCATGAAAGCTGTTTTTTTTTCGGATACGAACTTGTTGAGCGTATCCACATCGGAGTTCCTGGCGACAAAAGTAGACCTTCGAGAGGTGAGATTCTGTGGGGAACGTCAGGGCCGAATACAAAATCGACCAATCCTCTTTTGAACATAGGACATCGGGTGGAATGACAATGGAACCCACGGGTATTTCGGGCGGCACAGACAGTCCCATTTCCAATGCCAATACAAATTTCCCAGAAGTTTCGCTCCTGCTCAGACACTCGCATTGACTGTGTGAGTCTGAGAGATGAATAGTGGGCCATGTGTCTGAATTTTGACAATTATCTGGAGGACCGAGGCGGATGTGCGTTGGGGCACCACTGGTAATATTGACGAAAGTCACCAGCAAATAGCACGACTTTGTCTCCCAAGGGGAATTCGGTGGCCATCAGTAACTTCAACCACGTGTCAAAGGCATTCAGGGCGCGACAGGGTCATGGAAAATCGGGCCCATATAATGATTGGCGCGGCGCGAATCATTTCAGCTCTCTCTGACTGAAATTTTAGCCCGACCGTAGTGAACTCATCCATAAACAAAAGGGAAGTTTGAGGGTCGAGTGCACTGTCGCTCCATTGAGGAGAAGAGTTGCAGCCAGACCAGACCATGCCATAGCAAAAGGTCTTTGTTGAACTCTAGCCTCGACAATCGAGGCCACGGCATTCAGAAAAATACGTCTTCCTGTTACCTGCCGGACCCTCAAGATGGAATGCTCGGGAGTTTTGTGCGTGTCGTGCACCACCCAACTGCTGGCCCTTACCGCGTCGTAGGCTTTCCCCTGGCCAGCATTAAATGTTTTTCCCCGATAGCCAATATTTGAAGTGCGGTTAAGGGAGCATTTTTTTCCACTTGACTCGCTGCTAATGTCGCTTGTAAGTTTAATTTTCCGGCAAACCTTCACCTTCACGAAAACTTTGTGCACAACATTGTACAATTGCTTGAAAGGATCATGTTATTCATAGAATCTAAACACGGACAGATTTATGTTCATAAGTAACCAGGACCCAATGTCCATCATCCTCGGTTTCGCCGGGGATGAACTATTAGCAGCGCTTTTGCCCCTGCCGAGGGGGTCTGGAAGGCGAACCCTGGGGGAAAAGGGCAGGGCATGAGGACAGCTGGCTCGACTAATGCGGGTGTCAGTATGGCTAGCAATTAGCCTCAATAGTGGTACAATGGCTTCATCAGTGAGTGTGGGGACCCAAACTGAATGTCCTCTAAGGCAGCATGTATGACCGAAGCCATCCTATAATTATCATGCAAAATATTGTATGATATATCTGATAATTACAAGAGAAAGATATCAGAAAGATAAGAGCGCCGTGTGTACGTGTTGCCCGAGCGATAAAGCAGGACCGTTTTGACACAAAGCCTTTGTCTCTAACGCAGAGAACCTGTACTCCTATAAATTAGGAATTAGGCTGCGGAATCAGTAATATATTAATAACTCGAGAACCGGGTGATATTTCACCATATGTGATGACGAATAAAAGACCGTATTTGAACTGGCTTCCCCGTGGTATAATTTGGAAAAAAAACCATTGAGAGATGAAGATATTAAGCGTGTTTTGAAATTGAAGAGGTGCCTTTTAACCCCACCAAAAAACCGTTACGGGAGTTTCAATGAAATAGGCTGCGTAACAGGAAATACAGTAAAAGGTAGAGTACCGTATTTATTTCACAAAACGATAGGGAGGAATAAATGTCATGAGTTCAACAGGCCACCCTGTGGTATAATTGGTTAAAAAAATTCATCGATAATTGAATGCATGAAACTTAATTGTTCATTGGGGAAGTGCCTTGTAGCCCACTTAGAAAACAGGTAAAACATTATTATCTGAGAAGCGTATGTTATTTCACCCCACATTATAGAGAATAAAAAACCAGGGTTTAAGAGGCTTTCCCTGTGGTTCAATCTGGAAAAAAATCCATTGAGAAATAAACAAAATATGCGTGGTTGATATCATAATAATATGAGTTGCTTTTATGAAACAAATAAATTGCCAAGGAGTAAAAATTCACCACCCCGTTATAGCTGAATGGACCCTACCCATAAAATACGTCACGGTTTTTTTACATCGGTGCATTGTGGGGATAAGGCGGGGTCGCCGCGGGGGGACCTACGAAGGGAAAACTACGGCGATGGAAAAAATTAGAGTTATTTTTCGCGAAATTGATATTCAGGTGCTATATTACTGTGCTCTGTTCTCGCTGACAACACTATAGAGAAGACTGAGGTAATGGCTGATGTGCAGAGGCTTCTAAACCAAGAAAAACAGAGTCATAACAGAGCCTCGTCAAAAGGTAAGCAACTGGTAGGTACGTAATGTGTCCCTACCACTTGCTTACTTCTTAATGAGACTCTGCTGTGGACTGTTTTCCTGGTTTTAGAAGCCTTTGCACATCAACCATCACCTCAGGTTTCTCTATGTTGTCAGCGAGCACGGAAATATAGCACTGGAATATCAATTTCGACCGAAACAACTCGAAATTTTTCATCGTCGTAGGCTTCTCTTTGTAGGTTGTACATATTCATGGTTATGATTGAATTAAAAACCTTATTAATTGAGTTCCTTTTGTGTCTTTCCTCATAATAAGTAGTGGTACATCATGGTTTAAGTGTTACTTGACGAGCCAATGCATACTCTTGAGTCTATACCACGGTTACCGGTCATTTCGCCCACACGTCAATTCGCCCACAAGACATTTCGCCCACATGGTAAGAGTCAATTCGCCCCATGTAAGAGTCAATTCGCCCACTCTAAAGTCAATTCGCCCACACGATCCATGTCACGGAGTCATGGAGTCACATATCTTCCTTGGCAGAAATGGAATGAACCACAGTAACCTTGGGCGAAATGACGGTAAATTCTAGTGTTTGACCATACTCGCCCACTTCCCCCAAACAAGTTTGGGGAACTGTGGGAATGCGGGGTTTCGGGTGGGGAACAAATTATGCGTCGGAAACACGTAATTAAAGAGTTGTGTGGGTGGTAAAAATTCCCTAGATCTAGGGTAATTTCCTTATGTCTAGAGAAAATTGCCTAACCAAAATAAACCTAACCTAACCAAAATTAACTTACCCTAGCAGGGAGCTTGACCCACCGATAACCTAACCTAACCAAATCTAAACCTAACAAAATCTAACCTAACCTACCCAAATCTAACTTACCCTAACCTAACCTAAACAAATCTAACCTAACTCCTAGCGAGGGGTGGGGGGGTTCTCGACACACTAAACAAATATAACCTAACCTCCTAGCTCCTAGACTCCATAGTGTGGGCGAAATGACTCCATAGTGTGGGCGAATTGACCTGTGGGCGAAATGACTCCATGGTGTGGCGAAATGGCATGTGGGCGAAATGACCGGATACCTATACCAACATCACCAACCTTTGCTTTGATTTATCTATTACTCCATCCATAAACAAGTAGCATAACCACGGTGACATTACCCATCCTTACCTCATGGTACCTGAGGTAAGGATGTGTAAGGGATATTTTTATCCCTACACAAATCGGGAAAAACTCGCTGACGGTAATGGTTAGGTTAGATTTTGCTTTGATTTATCTTATTACTCCATCCATAAACAAGTGCATAACCATGACATTACCCATCCTTGCCAACCCCCCCCAACCTCCCCGCTAGGAGGTTAGGTTATATTTGTTAGTGTGTCGAGAAACCCTCCCAACCCCCCCGCTAGGAGGTTAGGTTAGATTTGGTTAGGTTAGGTTAGGTTAGATTTGTTAGGTTAGGATTAGGTTAGATTTGGTTAGGTTAGGTTAGGTTATCGGTGGGTCAAGCCCCCTGCTAGGGTAGCTTAATTTGATTAGGTTAGGTTTATTTTGATAAGCAATTTCTCTAGACATAAGGAAATTACCCTAGATCTAGGGAATTTTACCCCTACACAACTCTTTAATTACGTGTTTCCGACGCATAATTTGTTCCCACCCGAAAACCCCGCATTCCCACAGTTCCCCAAACTTGTTGTGGGGGAAGTGGGCGAGTATGGTCAAACACTAGAAATTTACCGTCATTTCGCCCAAGGTTACTGGTGGTTCATTCCATTCTGCCAGAGGAAGATATGTGACTCCATGACCCGTGACATGGATCGTGTGGGCGAATTGACTTAGAGTGGGCGAATTGACTCTTAATGTGGGCGAATTGGACTCTTACATGAGGATGAAAATGTCTTGTGGGCGAATTGACGTGTGGGCGAAATGACCGGTAACCGTGGTATAGACTCAAGAGTATGCATTGGCTCGTCAAGTAAACACTTAAACCATGATGTACCACTACTTATTATGAGGAAAGACAACAAAAGGAACTCAATTAATAAGGTATTTTAATTCAATCATAACCATGAATATGTACAACCTACAAAGAGAAGCCTACGACGATGAAAAAATTTCGAGTTGTTTCGGTCGAAATTGATATTCCAGGTGCTATATTTCCGTGCTCGCTGACAACATAGAGAAGACCTGAGATGATGGTTGATGTGCAAAGGCTTCAACCAGGAAAACAGTCACAGCAGAGTCTCATAAGAAGTAAGCAAGTGGTAGGGACACATTACGTACCTACCAGTTGCTTACCTTTGACGAGGCTCTGTTATGACTCTGTTTTCTTGGTTTAGAAGCCTCCTGCACATCAGCCATTACCTCAGGTCTTCTCTATAGTGTGTCAGCGAGAACAGAGCACAGTAATATAGCACCTGGAATATCAATTTCGCGCAAAATAACTCTAAATTCTTCCATCGCCGTAGTTTTCCCTTCGTAGGTCCACCCGCGGCGACCCCGCCTTATCCCCACAATGCACCGATGTAAACAAACCGTGACGTAGTTATGTCTGGGGCCCATTGAAAAGAAGCTTATAACACGCTTGTCAGATGAAGAATGTTTGAGGCTTGCCTGTGGTGTAATAAAATAAAAGATCCGTCGAAAAATGACCGGTATAATTTAAATGTGCGTTTTGAGCATTATTATCCAGGAGAAATACTCAACACATCCAGGGAACGGATGAAAAGGATGTGAATAGAATTGTTATATCGTTTAAACATGCACAACCCCTTAAAGATGAGTTAAGAAGAAGCGTGTAAAAGGCTATTCAGAAGAAGAATTTTCCCGGCTTGCCTGTGGTGTAATGAGAAAAAAAATCCGTTGAGGAATGAAGTGTGTAAATGAACAGTGTGTTTTGAGCAGAATCGTATGATTTAATGAAAGGATGAAAGTAATTGGCAAACTGACACGGAGTAAAATACAAAATAATTTTTTGACCAAAAAAAATAGGCAAAAATGTAGACCGTGATATTTTATAACGTAAAATTCATATTCATTGGGTGGACGTTACAAAATTAAGCATATTTGCATTAAGACAAATTTCGTGTAAGTTTAGTATTTAAGGAGGGAAATGGCAAATAAGATCTATAGACCTTATTATGTACGTGAAGACGAAAACTTTTTTTATATTTCCAATGATACGTGCAAATGATCTCAGTAATAGATGTGTATAATGACGGTATAAATAGTTATTAGTCAATGTAATTTTTCCATTGATGTATATTAGTGGAGATTGATTAATCTTTAGTTAAATTTATAGGTGGAAAATAAGGTTACAGATGGAGAAGAATAGCTTTTAGAATCAAATATCAGCCAACAAAGACCAGATTCGTGATCGCCATCATTAGGAGCCCCTATAAACCGAGTTTCATCAGAATAGGGATATATTTTTTTTTGGCCAAAATCAGCAGGCTATGTATGTGGTCCAGGATATTTTTTCGGAAATCACATTTTCATTAATATCACAGTAACCATACACGTAAGGAGAAAATGATAGAATATAAAAGATGCAGCTCTTGAAGGCCGATCCGGTGGAACATGCGGAAGTGAAATTCATGCATAAATGAAGGCACAAATCAATGTTTTTTTTTAAACTTTAAAAAACGATATATTTCGAGAATGTGACATGATAGGACTAAAGGGACTGTGCCATTGCATAGATCGCTTCGAAACGGACAAAAGTATTTATGTCTTTTTTTTTTTAGATCAATAGTTTAGTCGGAAAAGGCCAAAGACCAAATGAGGCCAAAATTTTGAGGAATTTTGCAGCCAGAAAAAAAAATTTTTTTTATTAACATATATACGTTTAAATTATCTATGTAATAATTGTGTATAATGACGCAGTGAATACTTGTTATTCAATGTAATTTTCCCAATGATAAATATTAGTGGAGATTGAGTAATGTTTGTATGCATTTATAGGGCGTAAATAAGCAAACAGATGGAAAAAATAGCTTTAAGAATCGAATATCCGCAAACAAAGGCCAGATTCGTGATCGCCATGAGTAGAAGCCCCTATAAACCGAGTTTCATCCAAATAGGGAGATAATTATTTTCGCCCAAAATCTACAGGCTATGTCCAGGATTTTTTTTCGGAAATCACATTTTCATTAATATCACAGTAACCATAAACGTAAGGACAAAATGGTATAGAATATAAAAGATGCAGCTCTTAAAGGCCGATTCGGTGGTATACGCGGAAGTGAAATTCATGCATAAATGAAGGCACAAATCAATGTTTGTTAAAAACTTTAAAAAACGATATATTTCGAGAATGTGACATGTTAGGACTAAACGGACTATGCCATTGCATAGATCTCTTCGAACCGGACAAAAAATATTTATGTCATTTTTCTGTTTAGATCAATAGTTTAGTCGAAAAAGGCCAAAAACCAAATGAGGCCAAAATTTTGAGGAATTTTGCAGCCAGAATTTTTTTATTTTTTTATTAACATATATACGTTTAAATGATCCCAGTAATAATTGTGTATAATGACGCAGTGAATACTTCTTATTCAATGTAATTTTTACCAATGGGAATATTAGTGGAGATTGAGTAATGTTTGCATGCATTTATAAGGCGTAAATAAGCAAACAGATGGAAGAAATAGGTTTAAGTATCGAATATCCGCAAACAAAGGCCAGATTCGTGATGGCCATCAGTAGAAGGCCCTATAATCCGAGTTTCATCCATATAGGGAGATATTTATTTGCGCCCAAAATCTGCAGGCTATGTATGGTCCAGGATTTTTTTGGTGATATCACATTTTCATTAATATCACAGTAACCATGCACGTAAGTACAAAATGGTATAGAACATAAAAGATGCAGCTCTTAAAGGCCGATCCAGTGGTATACGCGGAAGTGAAATTCATGCCTAAATGAAGGCACAAATCAATGGTTTTTAAGAACTAAGAAAAACGATATATCTCGAGAATGTGACATGTTAGGACTAAACGGACTGTGCCATTGCATAGATCTCTTCGAACCGAACAAAAAGTATTTATGTATTTTATCTGTTTAGATCAATAGTTTAGTCGGAAAAGGCCAAAAACCAAATGAGGCCAAAATTTTGTGGAATTTGGCAAGCCCGAATTTTTTATTTTTTTTATTACATATATACATATAAATGATCTCTGTAATATTTTTGTATAATGACCGCCAATAAATACTTGTTGTTCAATGTAATTTTCCCAGTGATGAGTAATAGTGGAGATGAAATAATGATTGTATGCATTTATAAGGGGGAAATGTAATTTAAAAAAATTATTTACATATATACGTAAAAACGATTATAGTAATAATTGTGTATAATGACAGTATATATAATTGTTACTCAATAAAATTTTCCCCATAATGAATATTTGTTGATCGGTAAAAACCGTACGCTATTATTCATACCGTAACTCCCATAGCGTAAGTCGTAGAGCGTTTTTAGATGACAGGCAAAAGATAGTAAACCCTACGTTGCTTCAAATATGTACAAGGTCAATTGAGCCGACTAAAAAATTATTTTGTATTTTATTTACTCCGTGTCATTTTGCCAATTACTTTCATCCTTTCATTAAATCATACGATTCTGCTCAAAACACACTGTTCATTTACACACTTCATTCCTCAACGGATTTTTTTTCTCATTACACCACAGGCAAGCCGGGAAAATTCTTCTTCTGAATAGCCTTTTAGACGCTTCTTCTTAACTCATCTTTAAGGGGTTGTGCATGTTTAAACGATATAACAATTATATTCACATCCTTTTCATCCGTTCCCTGGATGTGTTGAGTATTTCTCCTGGATAATAATGCTCAAAACGCACATTTAAATTACACCGGTCATTTTTCGACGGATCTTTTATTTTATTACACCACAGGCAAGCCTCAAACATTCTTCATCTGACAAGCGTGTTATAAGCTTCTTTTCAATTCAGCTATAACGTGTGGTGAATTTTTACTCCCTTGGCAATTTATTTGTTTCATAAAAGCAACTCATATTATTATGATATCAACACACGCATATTTTGTTTATTTCTCAATGGATTTTTTTCCAGATTGAACCACAGGGAAGCCTCTTGAACCCTGGTTTTTTATTCATCTATAATGTGGGGTGCAATAACATACGCTTCTCGAGATAATAATGTTTTAACTGTTTTCTAAGTGGGCTACAAGGCACTTCTTCAATGAACAATTAAGTTTCATGCATTCAATTCTCGATGAATTTTTTTAACAATTATACCACAGGGTGGCCTGTTGAACTCATGACATTTATTCCTCCCTATCGTTTTGTGAAATAAAATACGGTACTCTACCTTTTACTGTATTTCCTGTTACGCAGCCTATTTCATTGTAACTGCGTAACGGTTTTTTGGTGATGTTAAAAGGCACCTCTTCAATTTCAAAACACGCTTAATATCTTCATCTCTCAATGGATTTCTTTCCAAATTATACCAAAGGGAAGCCAGTTCAAATACGGTCTTTTATTCGTCAATCACATATGGTGAAATATCACACGGTTCTCGAGTTATTAATATATTACTGATTCCGCAGCCTAATTCCTAATTTATAGGAGTACAGGTTCTCTGCGTTAGAGACAAAGGCTTTGTGTCACACGGTCTGCTTTATCGCTCGAGGCAACACGTACTACACGGCGCTCTTATCTTTCTGATATCTTTCTCTTGTAATTATCAGATATATCATACAATATTTTGCATGATAATTATAGGATGGCTTCGGTCATACATGCTGCCTTAGAGGACATTCAGTTGGGTCGCAAACTCACTGATGAAGCCATTGTACCACTATTGAGGCTAATTGCTAGCCATACTGACATCGCATATGTCGAGCCAGCTGTCCTCATGACTGCCCTCTTCCCCAGGGTTCGCCTTCCAGACCTCTCGGCAGAGGCGAAAGCGCTGCTAATAGTTCATCTCGGCGAAACCGAGGATGATGGACATTGGGTCCTGGTTACTTATGAACATAAATCTGTCCGTGTTTATGATTCTATGAATAACATGATCCTTTCAAAGCAATTGTACAATGTTGTGCACAAAGTTTTCGGTGAAGGTGAAGGTTTGCCGGAAAAATTAAACATTACAAGCGACATTAGCAGCGAGTCAAGTGGAAGAAAATGCTCCCTTAACCGCACTTCAAATATTGGCTATCGAGGAAACATTTAATGCTGGCCAGAGAGAAGCCTACGACGCGGTAATGGCAGCAGTGGGTGGGGGCACGACACGAAACTAAAATCCCGAGCATTCCATCTTGATGGTCCGGCAGGTACAGGAAAGACGTACTTTCTGAATGCCGTGGCCTCGATTGTCGAGACTAGAGTTCAACACAAGACCATTGCTATGGCATGGTCTGGTCTGGCTGCAACTCTTCTCCTCAATGGAGCGACAGTGCACTCGACCCTCAAACTTCCTTTTGTTATGGATGAGTGCACTACGGTCGGGCTCAAATTTCAGTCAGAGAGAGCTGAAATGATTCGCGCCGCGCCAATCATTATATGGGACGAGATTTCCATGACCCATGTCGCTGCCCTGAATGCCTTTGACACGTGGTTGAAGTTACTGATGGCCACCGAATTCCCCTTCGGAGACAAAGTCGTGCTATTTGCTGGTGACTTTCGTCAAATATTACCAGTGGTGACCAACGCACATCCAGCCTCGGTCCTCCAGATAATTGTCAAAAATTCAGACACATGGCCCACTATTCAACCTCTCAGACTCACACAGTCAATGCGAGTGTCTGAGCAGGAGCGAAACTTCTCGGAATTTGTATTGGCAGTTGGTAATGGGACTGTCTGTGCCGCCCGAAATACCTGTGGGTTCCATTGTCATTCCACCCGATGTCCTATGTTCAAAAGAGGAATTGGTCGATTTTGTATTCGGCCCTGACGTTCCCCACAGAATCTCACCTCTCGAAGGTCTACTTTTGTCGCTCAGGAACTCCGATGTGGATACGCTCAACAAGTTCGTATCACGAAAAAAAACAGCTTTCATGGAACCCAAGGTATACTTCAGTTCTGATATAAACGAACACGCCGATGATCATGCCGGTGGTGCAAACACGGACTCTAACTTTAAACATAACTTGCCTATTGAGTACCTCAATAGGCTGAACCCACCAAATATGCCGCCACACCGATTGGCCCTCATAGTGGGACAGCCGGTCATGCTCCTGAGAAACCTGGATGTGACGGATGGACTTTGCAATGGCAAACGTCTCCTCGTCGAAGATCTGCGAGACGATCTTGTGATCTGTTCAAGATCAGATTCAACAGTGCCTGTGCTTCTTTGTAGAGACAGGTTCGCCACGTTGAGCGTAAGAAACGATGTGCCATTCGTCAGGGTTCAATTCCCAATTAAATTGGCATATGCCTCCACAGTGCATAAAGCACAGGGCCAGACTCTCAATAGAGTCGGCCTCTATCTCCGTCACAGTGTGTTTACACACGGCATGCTCTACGTTGCTATGTCCAGGGTGCGGAGACGATGCGACCTGCGCATATGCATCGAAAAGGGTGACAAACAAGGCACAGTCAATAAGCAAACTTATACGCGGAACATTGTCTACAAGGATGCCCTCAGCTAAGTAATTTACGTCGACATGTAGGTGGTGGTTGAAAAATCGTCCGACACCATTTCAACCACCTAGCGACTAGGCAATCAATGATTGACGCCGTCGTTCGTGTACGCCCGTTACGAAATAATATTTATATGTGGTTATTTATGGCGTGGTTGAACTTCGATCTGGTTATAGTGGCTACGCGTCTTGGTAGACCGAGCCATCAGTACTTCAAACCACATCCTAAATATCCGCCGCGTCAATCGTAACATTCGGAGTTATAATATAGCTACTGGCGAAAGTTCTCCGTAAAAAAAACTTAATGAGTGTCGGAGGGAACCGCTAGGTCACTTGGAAGACTCTCCAAATTACTTATTACAAATATGTGCTCAATAATTCACGCTTTATTATAGTGCTCTTACTACGTTATAGTTCACAAATTATAATTATTGCCTGGCAGGTACAAAAATTCAATTTTTTTGGCTATACTCAACCTATTTATTTGTCCTGATACGTGGCCTACAATTATACGTAGGTTTAAGGTCTCAGGCGTGCGCAGCACGCCTGAGACCTTAAACAAGCTACGTCATACAGAAAATATGGTAAAATCTGGAACAATAACAACACAATTTTTTTCCCCTAAATATTCCTTTTCAGGACTTTTAAAACACATTCATTTCAACCTACACATACGTGCCCAAACACACGTCGTTGGGTTGTCCTTAAACAACCTACGTCCCTACAAAGATATATTACTTTTTTACACCACAAAATTACGTCCTTTTTCTGCTTTTCCAAAAAAATAAATTCCAATCTCTACTGATACGTATCCCAACACACTGCGTTGGCTTGTTTAGACTACTACAGGCGAACGAGAGCTGGAATTGGACCGTACGTGTTTGAGCGACTTACGCTGTTTTTTTGCGACTTTTGGCGTTTGGTGATAGGACCTTAGACCTTAACGAGTATCCAGCCCTGAAATCACCTACGTTGGGTAAATAATAACGTGGAAAATCCAGTGGCCAGGAAACAGGTTATTACCCGAAAAACGAGGCGATTTTGTATGAGAAGTGAGCTTTCCGGCGTCTGGCGGACTTAGTGTAGGTCTGAATGAAAATTTGAGGCCACACTCCCGATAGAATTTTTAGCGCTCTACAACTTTGTCGTCAGTGAAATTTTTTCAATCTCGAACTTAGGTGGCTTTTCTGTGAGTTTGAAGTGAATTATGGTGGTTTTCAGGTGACCTTCGTGGCATCTGGCGGACTTAGTGTACTGTATGAAATTTTGAGGCCACAGTCCCGATAGAGCTTGTGGCCCTCTACAACTTTGTCGTCAGTGAAATTTTTTGAATCTACCGTAAGTGGCTTTTCTGTACGAAAAACCCCTCTGAGCCTGTCCCGCCCCGCCCCGCATAAATTTCCTGACCCTGGTTTAAGATCTGCGACGTGCTGCGCACGTCGCAGATCTTAAACAAGCTAGGTTTTAGCTTTTCTGACCCAGGTTTAAGATCTGCGACATGCGCAGCACGTTGCAGATCTTAAACAAGCTAGGTGTGGCTGTTCTGACCCTGGTTTAAGATCTGCGACGTGCGCAGCACGTCGCAGATCTTAAACAAGCTATGGGGGTTTTTTGACCCTGATTTAAATCTTAAAATGGGGGGGGTATAGTATAGGGGTAGTACACAGTAGAGCGCATCCCCCCGCTAAAATATTTCATAATTATATATATATAAAATTTTTAATATATATATATATATTATATTATAATATATAATATTATATTATATTATATATATTATATATATATATATATATATATATATTATATTTATATGCATCAGTATGAGCGATACCCCCGGGCCGAATATTTCATCAATTGGGTTTGCCATGGAACAGTTGTCAATAGTTTTCATCCAAAATTAAATCTGTTCTTCCTTTATACCAAATAGATTTGGTTTCCCCGATTTGGTCCAAATCTTTCGTAATTTTTCGAGAAATCCGTACCTAACAAAAACAGCAACAGACAGAAACAGACAACAGTTTGGGGCAATAGATTTCATCCCAAAATTAAAATCTTTTTTTCCCCTTATACCAAATGATTTGGGTATCCCGGGTTTTGGTTTCCAAATCTATTGTAACTTTTCGAGAAATCCGTACATAAAAAACAGACAGACAGACAGACAGACAGTCGGTGGGGAAAACAAACCCCTCCAATTTCTTTTGGCGGAGGTAAAAGCTGGGTAGGGGTTTTTGACCCATTTTTAAGAATTTAAAACCCCTAGTAACAAATTTTGTATGAGAAGTGAGTTTTCCCGGCGTCGGGCGGACGAATGTGGGGTTTTACAGCAATGCGGGGCACTTTTCCGATGGGTTCTCTGCGCTCTAAAACCTTGGGGGCCTCCGTAAATTTATAAATCTCGAACCTAATGTTTTTTTCTGGGGTTTAAAGTGAAATGGATATTTTTCAGGTGACTTCGGGGGTCTGGGGCTTAGTGTAGGTTGACGAAATTTGAGGCCACATTTTCCGTGGGAGTTTTGGGCCCCTAAAACTTTGTCTTCAGGAAATTTTTTGAATCCGACCGTAAGTGGCTTTTCGTACAAAAAACCCCTCTGAGCCTGCCCAGCCCCCCCCCCGCATAAATCCACGCTTTCTATAATAAATTTGATGGCCCCAAGGGGGGCCGAAGGTGGGGCCCAAGGCCCACCAATAGCCCTAATGGGTGAGTGAAGGGGTTGGGGGGGGATGTGAAAGGGTTGGCGTTAAAAATAAAATTTTTACACCATATTTCAGGAAGTTAGAAGGGGCTATTGGAGAGTCTGTGTTTGGTGGGCCGAAGGCCCACCAAAGCCTCCCCAGGAGCTAGCCAAAAAGCCGCCCGGAGGGGGGCTTTTGCGGCTATATTAAAATAATAGAGTAAAGTGGTGGACTTTGACCGTTTTTTTCGTTTTTTCAGCGTTTTTTTTGAAAAGTAAAGGCCTCAGTTGGAATAACGTCAAATTGATTTCTAAAAAAAACCCGCTGATTTCTCTGTGATTTATTTTCCAGGGTGCCGTATGGATTTTCGGTTTTTTCGTTGTGACCTTTTTTTTGGGCATTTAACGGCCAACGTTTTGGAAAAAATTTTTGTTGGACGGCCGTTGCCGGTTTTTTGGGAAAACCCTCACATGTCTGTGACTTTTTTGGGTTTGCGAAATTTCCATGTACGAAATTTTTACGGTTGTTTTGTTGTGACGAGGTTATACGACTTTTTTTTCGACCCAAAGACCATTAACATATTTTGATCAACGTAGGTTTTGCTTCTTTTGCCTGCAAATACAAAACCTAACGCTTACGGTTTGGGGGTTATGATGAAATTTTACCGTACTGTTTTTTCCCGACAATAAATATTCATTTTTGGGGGAAATTTTAAGAGTAAAAAATTAAATATTGTCCTTAACCAATTATTTCTAAATAGTTTTACGTATAATGTAAATATAAAATATCATAGTTATTTGCCCCGTATAAATGCATACAAACATTACTTAATCTCCACTAATATTCATCACTGGGAAAATTACATTGAATAACAAGTATTTACAATGTCATTATACACATTTATTACTGAGATCATGTTTACGTATATATGTAAATACAAAAATCCACTTTTTCTGGCAGCAAAATTCCTCCAAATTTTGGCCTCATTTGGTTTTTGGCATTTTGCGACTAATAAACTATTGATCTAAACAGAAAAATAACGTTAACAATTTCTGTCCAGTTCTCGTTCCCTCATTCATTCATGAATTTTTCATTTTCATCCACGTTCTCGAGATATGTAGTTTTTTATAGTTTTTTAGAAAACATTGATGTCTGGCTTTATTTATGCATGAATTTTACTTCTGCGTATACCACTGGCTCGGCCTTCAAGAGCGGCATCTTTTATTTTCTATATCATTTTGTCCCTACGTGTATGGTTACTGTGATATTAATGAAAATGTAATTTCCAAAAAAAATTCCTGGACCATATCCCTGCAAATTTTGCGCGAAAATATATATATCCCTATTTCGATGAAACTCGGTTTATAGGGTCTTCTACTGATGGCGATCACGAATCTGGTCTTTGTTTGCCGATATTGGATTCTAAAAGCAATTTTTCCTCTCTGTAAGCTTTTTTACGCCCTATAAATGACGGAGCTTCTTCCATTCGTGTGAGATATATTTTTCATTTGTAAGGTGGCTCCACTTGCACACCATTCATATCAGATGGAGTCAAAATGGGCATTCGAGTGTCTCAGCATCTGGCGTCATTCAGGGCGCTGCACTGCCTCCTCCCATTGTTACACTTATTCAATAATACTTTCCATCAGCATGCCTCCCCCTCCCATGCTCGTGACTCAGGTGCACAATCTGTACTCACTCTCACCTTTCTATCACAAGAGTCAGGCAGTCTCATTCCTGCATCTCCCCTCGCACAACCTTCATGGCACGAGGACCAAAACACTTCTGGCAGTAAATCAATCTTATCGTGACTTTTAGAACTCTTCGTGTGCTTCCTCTCTGGGTACATCATTCCGAGGAATTATTTCCCCAAAAAATATGTTATACCTCTTTTTAGGTCTCATAAAAAAGTACATATGATCTGACCTAATCTTCGAAGTCTAACTCAATGCCCTATCCACTCCTACGCTGATGATTCTACCCTGCATTTTTCAACGTCATTCATTAGACGTCCAACTCAACAGGAACTAAGTGATTCATGGACAGATGCCACATAGCGCCTAACTTCTGATCTTTCTATAATTTCTGATTGGGGCAAGGCAAACCTTTTTTTGTTCAATGCCTCAAAAACCCAATTTCTTCACCTATCAACTCGATATAACCTTCCAGTCAACTATCCCCTCTTCTTCATAGACACTCAACTGTCTCCCTCTTCTACAATGAACATACTAGGAGTATCCTTTACTAAAAGCTTACTTCTCTGACTGACTGTCTTCAATCTTAAAATCACTGCCGCAATGTTGCTTCTCTTGCTATCTTCTACCGTTATTTTCATGCTCACTGCTCTTCTGAACTTGGTAAATGCACACCTCCCGCGGCCTCGCTGCATAAGACTTTCTACTCATTCCCATCCCTATTATGTCTATCTCCCTAATGCAAGAATAAAGCAGTATCTTTACTCCTACATCCCCTTCACTGGTAAACTCTGGAACTCTCTTTCCGCTTCAAATTTTCCTCCTTTCTACGACTTATTTTTTTTCAAGAGAGGAGTAACAAGACACCTCCCAAACTAAATTGGCCCACCCCCTTTTTTATATTCTCTTACTGTCTCCTTTATAGGGACTGGCAACTAAGTGGGCTTTTTGTTACTTCTTTATGTTTGCCTTTGGCCAGTCCTTTTGATGTAAAAAAAACCCAGTTATATGTTTCATAATGTATTATATATTTTTACTGGATGATTTTTGGGTCTGGCACTTAAGACAGCTTTTTGTTTACTATATTTTTTGTTCTGCCCTTAACCAGTCGATTCATGATTTCTTTTTAAATCATTTGGTTATTTTTGTCTCTGTCACGCCACAGACTGTACAGACACTGGATGCAGTGGAGTTGGCGGCGTCTGTGTGGACCCGGCTAACTGTCCTACGAATCATGAAATGGAAGACAGTTTGTGCATGGCTGGTGATTCTGCTGATTGCACGTGTTGCATCATGCCCAGTAAGTCTAGAGTAACTGTTGTGCGCTGTACTTTGCTTTCATCACAATTACACCTACAACTACTATTACTGTTGCTGCTACTGGTACCTCTAAATTAACAATAACAACAACATCACTACTACTACTACTACTACTACTACTACTACTACTACTCTACAACTAATAATAACAGTGATATGATCATTACTATACTAATACTACTATTATTGTAATTACTATTACTATTACTATTACTAACAATACTAATGATAATAATGACAATAATAATATAATTATAAGTTTATTTTTATTAATAACATAGTACTAATAATGAAAATTTTAATAATAATGGTAATAATAGTAATAATGATAATAATATAACAGCAATAGTAATAATGTTAATGATGATAAAATAATAATAATAATAATACTGATATAGTAATAGCAATAATAATAATGATAACAATGGTAATAATCAAGAGTTTTTTTAAATCAAACTATTGGTACGAATATATAACAACACTAGAAAATGCCGTTTAGTAAATGTTAATGATTGATATAATAGAATAAATATTTTAACAATTGGCAGCAAATAATGTTATGTAAAGGCATACAGCGTTTTGAAGCAGCAAAAGGCGTGGGAACAAAAATCGTTCTTACAACAGAGACTTTATTCACTGTGATCCAACTAGCAAGTTTATCTTTTCTGGCCGCGGTGTACTCGTACATAGTTAACAACAAACCAAGATCACCCTTCTTCACGTCGCCTGCAGGCGCTAGCCACTCTTGTCACCGCCTCCCCATTCTTGCCATCTTCTACAGCTATTTTCATGCACACTGCGCTTCTGAATATGCTAACTTCATGCCAAAGTTCGCTGAACAAGACTCTTCTTATTTATCATCCGTATTTTGTCCATGTTACTAATGCAAGATTTCCCAGTTTAACCAGTATCTTAAAAATTTCATCCCTTTCACTGATAAACTCTGGAGCTCTCTTCCTGTTTCTATCTTTCCATCTTTCTACGACTTAAATATTTTCAAGAGAGGAGTGTCAAGACACCTCCCGAATTACATTGATCCACCCCTCATTCTGGAAGTTTCCTAATATATTTTTTTAGGATCTGGCATCTAGCGGGCCTTTATTTTATTTTTGTCCTTGGCCTTTCCTCGTGACGAAAAAAAAGAAATATTAAAACAGAAAGAAAAAAATATTGTGGCCCTTTAGAAATGTGGCAGAGCTCCCTAAGGGTTCCTTATGGCCCGCGTTGAAAACCCCTGAACTATGTAGGCCCTTAGGAGGTCCTGATGTGCGGCAAGATGGAGCCGGGTTATGAGAGGTCCCTCTGAACAGTGTTGCCAGGCCAAGGACCAGCAATAATATCCTCATCCCTCCGTTCATTGAGTTTCAGGATCTCAAAGGTTTTGGCGTTATTCTCACATATTCTATAAATTTCTTATTAATGGAACACACCCAAAGTGTTTGTTATTATATGTGCGGTAAAGAAGCTGAAGACCAAGAAGAGAAAGGAGCAAAAATAGCGTATATAAGGAATATATTGTAAGGGATAACATTTGAACGTGTGCTAAGATGCTTATGTTGTCATTATCATTATTACTATTTATCTACCATTTCCCAGCATAATTGTGGCGTCTGTTGATACCCTGCACGTCCCTTGCCTGGGATTACCGCACAATTGTCTTTACCTGGTTGTTTATTTGAATATATTTTTGATATAATTTGATTATACTTATATTGCATTAACAATTGCATTACATTTGACAATTACAGTTCACACTTTCTACGTTACACTTTTCAACATAAATTGTTTGTATTCCATGTCGTCGCTAGCACTTTTGTTTTCATATTTTCACCCATCCCCTTATGTACCATGTCTATAGATAAATCAAACCTGCTCTCACACCATAGTTACTTCTATTGACACATCTGCTATTTATACATATTTTCCCCTCTCCAGAATGTAAACCAAATGACAAATGCTCAAAAGCTGGCGGTTTTTGTTGGCATGATGATAACTGTCCTGGTGATACAGTCTCCCATTCTCTCTGTGAGTGCAGTGCTGACAAACCGTGCAAGTGCTGCATCCCTAGACGTGAGTACATTGCGGCTTGAATTTATAATATGGGCGTCATGGGGCATGATTATCGTGGTTACATTTATTTCCTCGAGCCGCTACGCAAGGTGACCCATATTGTTTCTCCCATAATGCCTGCCCACGAAGAGGTGTCAGTGGATAAAGCGGCAGAGCTGTGTAGTGATAGTGGTATTTCCCGCCAGTGGTAGATGTGTTAGAAGATTAATGCATGCTAGAGGAAGGCATGCAGGAGAGTGTTGATGAAGGTGTTGAGAGTATGCGAGAAGCGTTAAACTGGCAGTGTAGCAATGCCAGCCGACTGTAGGCTGGCAGACACGCCGCTCGCTCTCCTTCCTCGTCAACATAGGGGACAGAGCCAAGGCCGTCTGTATGCCGTCTGTATGTAAAGGCCTGCGCCTGAGATTGATGACGTCACGGACGACGTCTGTACGAGGCCACCGAGATGACAAGTTTACCTACCTAATTATATGTTTATCAGTATAAAAGATATATTGTTATCTTCGGAAATGTTTGTTCTATAATATTATCAAATAAAAACCCGTAAAACACATTAAAGAAATGCCATTATGAGACTCTCAAGAAATATGCATGAACTTAAACTCTTCGCCATTTAATATTTTTCTCGAAAACATTTTACATGGAGAATATCAATAGAAGCGGAATTTAATTCGCTTTCCATTGCTATATTTTTGTTTTCTGATAAATGAATTAGCAGCATGCATAAATTAGCGTTAACTAAATACATAACATCATGAAATCGGGTAATTTCGTACCTAATATATGTTTATCAGTATAAAAGATATATTGTTATCTTCGGAAATGTTTGTTCTATAATATTATCAAATAAAAAACCGTAAAACAGACTAAAGAAAGGCCATTATGAGACTCACAAGAATATGTATGAACTTTAAACTCTTCGCCATTTAATATTTTGCTCAAAAACATTTTACATGGAGAATATCAATAGAAGCGGAATTTAATTAGCTTTCCATTGCTATATTTCGTTTTTTGATAAATGAATTAGAACCATACATAAATTAGCGTTAACTAACAAAAAGTCATGAAATCGGTAATTTTTCCCGTTTGTGATGTTATTTATTAGTTAACGCTAATGTAGTAGGTATTATCAGTTCTAACTAANAGAAATATTAATTACTATTATTTATAACAAACTATGTATGTATGTCAGTTACGTCATTCACAGTAATCTTCCTATAATTCATAACAACTATCATTATCTACATTATTATTATACGCCATATTAACGCATATACCACAACCTTTCACCATAATTGTTCAACAGATAATTTATGAAAGTTATATAATCGTGTACCTCATATTTTTGTACCTTGTACACTAACATCAAAGTGTACAAGACACTTTGATGTTTATTGAAGTTCACAAGTAAGTGCCGGGCTCAAGGAAGTTTTACAAGTAGGTGAGGCGTGGAGCTGGAGTGTGGGGGCTAACATGTGGTAGCTGTGGTGGTTTGCTCTATTCTACTGTCACGCAGCTCAGAGCAGGTTCACAGTCGGTTGCTATCGGCTGTCATCACTTTGTAAGCGATGACAATGTAATACACAGCGTTAACGTAGCCCTGCCATAAGCGTTCTCATGGAGGGAAAGGATATGACAGTGCATTAGTTGTGTTAATTAGATACATCTTATTCAATTATCTAATCCTACCTTTGTAGCTGTCAGTTGATTAGTAAAAATATGAGGTACAAGATTATATAACTTTCAGGTAATACTCCAGATGAAAACCGAATTCACTTTGGTGGACGAAACTATTTTTTTCTGGTGAGTTTTGATGTGCTTTGAATTAATCTGATAGCAGTTTTTTTAGGCAGGGGTTGCATTTCAGCTAGACAAGAATCGGATTGCCAGCGAGTGGGGATGGTAAGGCAGTGAGTGTGTGTAGTGTCTGGGAGCGAGGTGGTCACGTGCTCACCATCGTCCATCGTGTAGAGTCTGTAGACTGTAAAGTATTTCCACGAGTTGGCACACCGCGGCTGTGTGTTACCGCGTATATTCCAGATTGGGAGCTAGTGAAGGCTAGACCAGTGGCGATAGAGACTGCAAGCGGGTAGGTGTTGCAGTCCGTGCAGGAGACGAGGACAGAAACGTGGTTGACATTTACATGACACGTGGCATTTTTAGCTTTTCAGCAGGGTGTTTCGTCGTTGTGATTATTTGCGTCTAGCTCGGGTATTTATAAGTGATTGGGTGTGCGAGAGTGAAGACTGTAGCCACGTGTAATTCCTTGCCATGTATGTGTAATAAGCAAGTTCGGTTATCGCTGTGTTAGCAATGATCCTATGTTTCCTCTGTGTGTACTCCACCTCGTGTTCTTGCACCCGTTGATCCTTCGGGGAAGTGGAGTCAGTCCAGATTTTTCGTCCACTGAGTTTATTTCTCATATTTTTCTTGTGTGACGAGGGTCAAGCTTCAGGCAGACATTTACTCCGAACCCAACATTGGGATACTGCAACGATCGTGTCTCATGTTATTGATCCGAGAGAGACAAGGAGAGAGAGAGAGAGAGAGAGAGAGAGAGAGAGAGAGAGAGAGAGAGAGAGAGAGAGAGAAAAAGAAAAAAAAAGTTTCGTAGGCATTACTGTGCAGATAAACTGAGGATTCTATTGTTATCGTATAAGACATAAGTGATTACTGGGTTGAAGGCGACGTAACAACAAAGGTGAGTCTCTACAATGAAAAAAAATAAAAGTGAAATACAACTAAAGTATCTTTCTCATATAAAAAAAAGAGATGTAATATAGAAGAAAAAAATTAAACAAGTATAACACCGATGAAAAGAACCCCCAAAAAAATCATTGCTCGTATTGATGAATACTGTAGTGATAAGATCAGATATTTTTAATGTAGATGTATGGAAAAGAAAACTTGAAATATCGTCCACCCGGCAATCTGTATGTAGATATTGGAACACAGCACACCATTGAAATAATACGTAAACAACACTGATCAATTAACATAAATATTGAAATAAATCAAATACAAGTACTCAGCTCTATGACTATTAAAGGAGCGAGAAAGGATGACAAAAGTGTTAAGAAGACACGGTCATCACATCATGGATCACATGATGATAATAACCCAACAGTGGCCGGGTTTTGTACAAGCTGCTGAAATACTTGACAACACTGAACACAGACGGGGCCACAGCAATGATCTTGACTATAATCGTGTTGTAGCCTAATTTGCCCTTCCCAGATCACCACAATATTTCACTTTCTCATGAGTATTTTGTATCTACAGCTTGTGCGACTGATGATGCCTGCGCCAAAAAGGGCGGCTGCTGTACGTCTAACTTGGCCTGTCCTAAAGAGAATCAAATGCCAGAACTGTGTACTCCTACTGCTCCTCTTGCGGGGGGGGACTGTGTGTGTTGCGTCATCCCAGGTGAGGATACAGACGTGTGTGGGATAGACAGCTATAAAAAGACACTCGCACACGTACGCACACACACACACACACACACACACACACACACACACACACACACACACACACACACACACACACACACACACACACACACACACACATTCACACATCACTCTTGTATATGATCTATAACTGTGGTGTTGTCCCCCAGGATGCTCTGTGTCCGAGCGATGCTACAAGGTCGGCGGCGTGTGCAAGACTCATTGCCCTGAAGGATATGATGATGTTGACCTGTGCGACGACAAAGGATGCAAGTGCTGCGTTAGGCTTGGTGAGTCTGCTAAGATATAACCAATTACTCTTCTGTGTATCTTTGATGCAGACACTGAAAACAGAAATCTTGGCGTTTGTTTTAGCTTGCAAAATGTTACTTACATCACCCTAAATTTAAACGATCATGAGAGAATTGTGTAATAAATATTTTCCTGTCTCTTAACAAACTATACTGAAATATAGAGACTAATGGCGATGATATTACACATCCGCGATAAGGCGTTCTTTCACCCAAGTACGTTTTCATGTCAGTGTATGGCTGTATGCAATGGGAACTCTGTCCATCTCATTAATGCAAGAGTTAACCAGTTATCTCTTTCCTCCCTTTCGCCGGTAGAGTCTGAAACTCTCCTGATTCTTCTTGTCCACCTTTCTATGAAGAACTCTTTCAAGAGAGGAAGGAGTATCAAGAAACCTTACAGCCTAGATAGAGGCATTCTTTTTGATACTCTTTTAGTGTCTGCTTTTAGGGGGGCAGGCACTAAGCGGGCTTTTTGTTTGAATGTATTTTCTACTACCCTTGCTTGGCCAGCCACCTTATTATGTAAAAAAGGAAAACACTGTCGCATCATTGGCCATGTTCTCACCTCCACTGTGATCGTATAGCCTTAATACATTCACAGCCCCGCAGACTGGTATGTGCCTTGCTCAAATCTATAGATGCAGCATTGCTTATACCCTCTTATCTTTCCATAACATTATATAACTTGTTTTCATATCAAACCAGTGATCTAAACACTCACTCATTGCTGTACTCTGCGCTATTGATTTCGTGCGTTATGCCTTCACGTTCTTCATAACCAACATCCATTTCTTGTCGACTGTTTTCTCTTCTACTGTGTGGATAAAATCAATGTCTCCATGTGTTCTGTCTACCTTTCAAGGCTGACATGACATGCTTCTCTTACGGCTCCTACGTGGTATTTCATCCTTACAAAGATTACACTGGACAACAACATGTTTGCTACTGGAGATGTGTAAAGCGATTTAGACTAATTAGGGTACGCTGATTTCAAAAATCATAACCGTTTTGCTGTATCACGTCAGGATTTTGAGTTACAGAAATACTCCCATTGCCTAGAAGTCAGGATTTCAATGAAATTTACAAAAATTCATTTATTCATTTATTTCATCATGAATGCTTCAATTCCATATGTCTTTAACATGCCTATTTCGTAAGAGGTGGTAGGCTGCAGACTGCACTCTGAAGGTCGCTGTCTGTAGCTAGATTTGTATAGCGTATTGATTGCGGGGTGATGTGGTTGGTTGCGCGTGGTCTAGTTTGTGGCCTTGTGAGCCGTTGGCTGCGCGCAGAACAAAGTCACGCGCTCTTGAGAAACGACTTTCTTTAACACAAACTAGACCACGCGCAACCAAACCACATCACGCCGCAATCAATACGCTATACAAATCTAGCTACAGACAGCGACCTTTAGAGTGCAGTCTGCAGCCTACCACCTCTTACGTAACTACGATATAACGTACTTATATAACTACTAATTTTTGTTTCTTTCTTTCTTTCAGTTAAACATGAGTAGACGTTCCTGTACCAATCATCCAGACAACTTCTGTTATGTCTGTGGTCGGTATACCAAAAAAGATCAACAGCGAAGTGTATCTACGGCAGTGAAAATGAAGGCCGCCTACTTTCACTACTTCGGGTGTAAGGTGGGGGACCAAGGAAAGAGCTGGGCACCACACATCTGCTGCACAAGCTGCCACTCAGCCTTGACTCAGTGGTTGGTGGGCAAGCGCGCGAGCATTCCATTTGCGGTGCCCATGATATGGCGTGAGCCGCAGAAATCATCATGATGATTGTTATTTCTGCTGCACAAGCATCGCCGGCTTCAACAGGAAGAATAAAGGCACATCAAGTACGCTGACTGCGTCTCTGCTCGTAAACCTGTGCCTCATGATGACGAGAACCCCGTTCCAACATGTCCAGCTGATCAGAACATAACTGTAAGCAGTGGCGAAGAGGATGGTGATGAACCTTTTGAACCCGACACTCAAGAACAAGAACCACACCTTCTGAACCAGGGAGAGTTAAATGATCTTGTAAGAGATCTCTCGCTGTCAAAGGCGAAGGCAGAGCTGCTTGGATCAAGGCTGCAGCAGTGGAATCTACTTGAACCTAACACCAAGATATCCTTGTTCAGAGCACGTCACAGCGACATGGCTCAGTTCTTTGAGATGGAAGACACGATGACATTCTGCAGTGACATCAACGGTCTGTTGAAAGAACTTGGGTGTGATCACGATCCTGCAGACTGGCGCCTCTTCATCGACTCGGGGAAGAACAGCTTGAAGGTTGTTTTGCTCCACAATGGCAACAAGAAACCATCAGTCCCACTGGCTCACGCGTTCGGCATGAAAGAGACCTATGAGACTATGCGGCAGCTGCTTGATTCCATCAAGTACAATGACTTCAACTGGCACATCTGCGGAGACTTGAAAGTGGTGGCGCTGTTGTTAGGGCTGCAGTCAGGCTACACGAAATACATGTGCTTCCTTTGTCTCTGGGATAGCAGAGACGACAAGAATCACTGGACGAAGAATGATTGGAAAGAGCGGACGGAGCATGTACCTGGTCGATACAACGTGAAGCATGTCGCCCTTGTCGACCCAGCCAAGATTTTCCTTCCACCACTCCACATAAAGCTCGGCTTGATGAAGAATTTTGTACGGGCAATGGATCTGAATGGGCGTGGGTTTTTATACCTGAAGGAGAAGTTTGGCAACACCTTGTCGGAGGCTAAGATCAAGGCTGGTGTCTTTGTTGGACCGCAAATCCGAGAGGTAATGAAGGACGAAACTTTTCCGACAACTCTAAACCCCAAAGAGCTGGCAGCGTGGAGGAGCTTCAAAGCTGTGACGGACAACTTCTTGGGGAACGAGCGCGCGGACAACTATGAAGAAATAGTGCAGCAGCTGCTGGAGTCCTTCAGGAAACTTGGCTCCAGGATGTCCCTGAAGATCCATTTCCTACACCAGCACCTGAACTTCTTCCCTGACAACTTGGGAGCTGTCTCGGACGAGCACGGCGAGCGATTCCACCAAGAGATTTCACTCATGGAGACGCGTTACCAAGGGCGGCACAACCCGAACATGATGGGCGACTTCTGCTGGTTCCTGCATCGTGAAACTGACACAGAGCAGCACAAACGCAAAGCCAAATGCCTAAAGCATTTTTAATTACATTCTAGTAGAGTTTTTCTGTAATTTCTATAATTTTGAAGCATTCATGATGAAATAAATGAATAAATGAATTTTTGTAAATTTCATTGAAATCCTGACTTCTAGGCAATGGGAGTATTTCTGTAACTCAAAATCCTGACGTGATACAGCAAAACGGTTATGATTTTTGAAATCAGCGTACCCAAATTAGTCTAAATCACTTTACACATCTCCAGTAATAAATTTTTTTTGAAATTTGTTGTCCAGTGTTATCATATCTATGACATGCTTCCCACATCAATTGTTAAAAAAAAAAAAGTATCTCTCTCTCTCTCTCTCTCTCTCTTGTTTCATCATAGTCTGTGTACAACATTCAACATACAAACGAGTGATAGGAATGTTGCTAGCAGAGCTTATACATCGTAAAGGCCTTTAAAATGCAGTTTACACGATGCGACATTTGCCGCAGGGTGGTGAGGCACAAGGGTGAAAAGGCGCGCCTCAGAGCGCGAGTTCTGTTCAGACGGTTAGCCTTGCTTCCCCAGCAGGGCTCCACTAGGTAAAGGTAAAGATGGGGGTATACGCTATGCTGCGCATGGCCTCGGTACTCATCTCCGTCGCCTGTGACAACGGGTGACAACCCATTACCCCAAGACACTGGGTTAGTGTGACATCCGGGTTACTACAGCTATCTTCCAAAGATTTCCTCAGGTTTATCCATGTACCCATTTATCGACCAACACCGAAAGGAAAGATGAATAACTGATTTGGGCTGGCCGTCGACTGCCCTGGCCCGGATTCGAACCAGGGCCTGCAGATTCGTAGTTCCACTGCGAACCGTTAATGTTTCTAGTGTTTCACTTTCCTCAGCTGCCTCGGAGATGAGACGCAGTCGCACTGCTCTTTGGGCTCTCATACTAGCTTATAATACCGTCAAAACGAAGAAGAGAAGGAGTCGTAGAACAATTTGTACCCAGGATAGGCTGTTTCGTCGACAGGACAAGGGATGCATTGCAGCCTATCTCAAAACTCTCCACTGAAAGCAAGTTGTTTTTTACTATTATATTAGAATGCCTCGAACTGAATTCCACAATATATCAAGTTTAATGAAGCCAATAATTGGGCGACAGAACACAACCATGCGAGATGCTTGGTAGCCTGATTGGAGGCAACCCTTGTTCCTTGTCACAGGCTTCTGTGCTGGTAAACATGACTGCAGGACTTCACTCGAATCTATAAAGCAATTTTTCCATAGTTTATTGTTCCAAAAGTTTAAACACTT
>JACEEZ010017905.1:0-12500 GCA_016584305.1 Chionoecetes opilio
AAAGAAAAAAAAGGAGGGAAAGAGAAAGAGAGGGGAAAAAAAAGGGAAAAGAAAGAAGGGAGGGAGGAGGAGAAGGGGGAAAGGAAAAAGGGGAAAAGAAAGAAGGAGGGAGGAGGGAAGGAAGAAGAGGGAGGGAAGGAAGGAAGAAGGGAGGGAGTGAGGGAAGGAAGAAAAGAAGGAAGGGAGGAAGGGAGGGAGGAAGGGAGGGAAGAAAGAAGGGAGTGAGGGAAGGAAGGGAAGAAAGAAGGGAGGGAGGAAGGGAGGGAGAAAGAAGGAAGGAAGGGAGAAAGGGAGGGACGAAAGAAGGAAGGGCGGGAAGGAAGGGAAGAAAGAAGGGAGGAAGGGAAGGAAGGAAAAGAAGGAAGGAAGGGAGGGAAGAAAGAAGGGAGGGAGGGAGGGAAGGAAGAAAGAAGGAAGGGAGGGATAATTGGAGTAAATTACTTTCAGGACTCTCATTAACACGTGACAAATTAGAGGCCATTATCAACACACACACACACACACACACACACACACACACACACACACACACACACACACACACACATATACACACACACACACACACACACACACACACACACACACACACACACACACACACACACACAGGTAAGAAGCCACAGGTTGGTAGGACTGAAAGGGGGGAAAGGGTGGGCAAAAATTTATTGAACGAAACGAGAGAGAGAGAGAGAGAGAGAGAGAGAGAGAGGAGAGAGAGAGAGACGAGAGGAGAGAGAGAGAGAGAGAGAGAGAGAGAGAGAGAGAGAGAGAGAGAGAGAGAGAGGACGGACGAGGAGAGAGAGAGGATAGAGAGAGAGAGAGAGAGAGAGAGAGAGGAGAGAGAGAGAGAGAGAGACAGAGAGAGAGAGAGAGAGAGGAGAGAGAGAGGAGAGAGAGATAGAGAGAGAAGAGACGAGAGAGAGAGAGGAGGAGAGAGAGAGAGTATATTGCGCAGTTTTAAGTCAGCAAAATCCATAAATAATCAGATAAAAGAATTTCAGTTTTTCTTCTTTATTTATACAATTACTCGTTAGTCAAAAAGAAAGAAAAAAAAGACATGGAGGGAATGCAGGGGATAAAAGAAGGAGAGAGAGAGAGAGAGAGAGAGAGAGAAGAGAGAGAGAGAGAGAGAGAGGAGAGAGAGATGAGAGAGAGAGAGGAGAGAGAGAGAGAGAGAGTAGAGAGGAGAGAGAGAGACGAGAGAGAGAGAGAGAGAGAGAGAGAGAGAGAATGATCAAACCGTATTAATAGATTGAGATTAGTCACCTACACGAGCCACAGAGGAGAGCGATAAAACATTTAATTCCGTCTGTGGGTCATTGTTTTTTATGTGTGAATGACGCCGAGAGACAGAGAGAGAGGGAGGGAGGAGGAGGAGGAGGAGGGAGTGAATGGAGGAGGAGGAGGAGAAGAGAAGGATGAATGAAAGGAGGAGAAGGGAGAAGGAGTGAATGGAGGAGGAGGAGGAAGAGGAGGAGGAGGGAAGAGAAGGATGAATGAAGGAGGAAAAAAGGGAGGAAAGAAAGGAATGGAGGAGGGGGGAGGAGAGAAGAGAGAGAGGAGAGATGGACTGAAGGAGAAGGACGAAAGAGAAGATAGGAATGAGGAAGAGCAGGAGGAGGAGGGGGAGGGAGGAGAGAGGGGAAGGAAGAAGGAACGAGGACGAGAAGAGGAGGAGGAGATGAGGAAGAGAGAGGAGAGAGAAGGAGGAGAGGAGGAGAAGAGAGGAGAGAGAGGAGAAAGGAGAGTAAGGAGGAGGATTAAGGAGAGGTAGGAATAAGGAGAGAGAGAGAGGAGAGAGAGAGACGAGAGAGATGGAGAGGAGAGAGAGGAGAGGAGAGAGGAGGAGAGAGAGAGAGAGAGAGAGAGAGAGAGAGGAAAGAGGAGAGAGAGAGATGAGAGAGAGGAGAGAGAGAGAGCAGATGAGGAGAGAGAGAGGAGAGAGAGAGAGAGAGAGATTAAAATATGATTGAAAATTAATGAACTACTTCGCATTCACTTTTATCCAAAGTTTTAATCATGAGGGTTTTTTTTAAATATTGAAATCATAAAAAAAACCTCGAATGAAAAAAATTATAATCAGGATTTTTGTTTCATTAGCACGTCCAAATTAGTTTCTATTGATTGCATGATGCTATAAATGATAATGAGGATAATGATATAGTGATGATTGTTGTAATAATGATGATATGCACTCGATACCAAACTAATATTGAGTCGATAGAGGTTGATGATATGTTTAAATTTTTTTTCACGAATCTTCAAAGCTGTTGTAGAATATAAGTGACGTATCGCGCGCGTTCTATGACCCAAAGAGCGGCAGGTAAAAGATAACTTGGAATAACAGATAACATGCAATAGAACCTTAGATAACATATAAACCTTAGATAACAGGTAAAAGATAACATGCAATAGAACCTTAGATAACATGTAAACCTTAGATAACAGGTAAAAGATAACATGCAATAGAACTTTAGATAACATGTAAACCTTAGATAACAGGAAAAAGATAACATGAAATAAAACTTTACAAGACTTAAAGGGTAAAACAGACATAGAATAAAACCTTACAAACACTTAACCCCTTCACGCCCAGATCTTTCCTTTGCTATATATATAAAAATCGTCTGTTGTTAGCCATAAAATTACGAAAAGTAACGGAATATACCAAATAAGTTAGTGATAAAGATACTAAGCAGGTCGTATCTATAAAATATTGCTTATAGTTATTACAAATCGTCTAATGGTAGTCAGATTACAATGGAAATTACGTTCTGGGTCTCAAGGGGTTAAAGGGTATAAAATGGCCCTTAATAGCCTTAGCACAGCGCCTTGGGACTAATGCTCGTATTCGTAGTCACATACCATGATTGCTCGTGGTAATTGCTATGATTTTGTTCCATTTCTACTCAGTCATAATTATTCACTTGATCTTGTAGCTGCCATGGAAAGTACTAGAGCAATCATACAGTACTCTTATTGCAATCACAACAGAGCTGGCATGACATATTGATTTAATTAGGACAAGACAAAAAGTGAACAATGACCACGTACAATGATGGTATGTGACTACGAGGGTGAAGGTGCTTAAGTCTAGTTTCTGTTATACTAGAGGTACGAGAGTAACGTGTTAGATTACAATTAATTAGAATGACGTTAGATTACAAGGTCACTATAGTCTATTATTTTAAACTACGCAAAAATTCCATTCAATCTTAAGGTCTCATGCTTAAAATGATGCCTATGTTTACCTGATAATAGGGTTAACTATGATAAAATACACCTGAAATTTAGAAGAAGCGTGGTATTCCCTTCTCCTGGCATCAAATATTAGTCAGTAAGCAGCAAGGAGTCAAGATTTTTCACCTCGTAAAATAAACCAGACTATAGCTATACGGGCGTTGGGTGAGTAGGGTGTTAGACTGCGATAAATAAGAAAGATGTTAGATTAGAAGGTGACTAGTTAGTTATACAGGCGGTGCGAGAGTAAAGTGTTAGACTACGATATAAGAATGACGTTAGATTAGGTGACTAGCTATACGGGCGGTGCGAGAGTAAAGTGTTAGACTACGATATAAGAATGACGTTAGATTAGGTGACTAGCTATACGGGCGGTGCGAGAGTAAAGTGTTAGACTACGATATAAGAATGATGTTAGATTAGGTGACTAGTTATACGGGCGGTGCGAGAGTAAAGTGTTAGACTACGATATAAGAATGACGTTAGATTAGTGACTAGTTATACAGAAGGTGCGAGAGTAAGGTGTGATGTGCAGGAGGAAAAGGAGTAAGGCAAGGGCGCGATACTAACAGGTGGAAGGGAGGTCCGGGTGTGGCGTCAGCGGCGGCAGGTGAGACGCCCGGAGTGTGTGAGGAGTGGCGACGGAGGGAGCAGGAGGGCGTGTCTGGCGTGGCGGCGTCTGCTGGAGGAGTGAGGGAGGCGGGCAGGTGGTGGCGAGGTGAGGTGAGGCACACATACACGCAGGTCTGGCCGCCAGGGGAGGTGTGGTGGGCGTGGTCCCTGCCACGCCCCCTCTACCAACACCACCGCCTCCACCACATCCACCACCGCCCTGGCTCTGACTCCCTCCACACGCTCACTCACTGCCACCCTCTCTCTCTCACTCGCTCACTGCCTATTTCTCTTTCTCTTTTTTTTTTTTTTTTCTCTCTCTTTCTCTCACGGCCACTCACTCACTCATCACCCACACCTTTCTTCCTCTCTCCTCACTCATCCTCCTCCAACTCTTTCTCTCCTCTCTCTCTCTCTCTCTCTCTCTCTCTCTCTCTCTCTCTCTCTCTCTCTCTCTTCTCTCTCTCTCTCTCTCTCTCTCTCTCTCTCTCTCTCTCTCTCTCTCTCTCTCTCTCTCTCTCTCTCTCTCTCTCTCTCTTTACGAAGACTGATGAATGCAAATTTAAACTAATTTTCAAATATCTGAAAATGCATCAGGATAGAAACATAATTATTAACTCAATCAGAGGCCTTCCCCCACCCCATTATCTCGTCCTCGTCCTCGTCCTCGTCCTCGTCCTCGTCCTCGTCCTCTTCCTTCATTGTCATCCACGTTCTCTCTGGTCTCTTGTTTTAGTTCAATAGGTATAAAATAAATGTTTAAGAGTCTCGTGAAGGTGGTGATGATGTTATTGGTGGTGGTGGTGGTGGTGGTGGTGGTGATGGTGGTGGTGGTGGTGGTGGTGGTGGTGGTGATGGTAGTGGTGGTGATGGTGATGATGTGATAGCATTGGTAGTGATGTGGTGATTCTGTAACTGTAAGTGATGAGGTGCTGAGGTGAGGTGGTGATGACAGTGGTAGTATTAGAAGTAGTTATGGTTAGCTGTAATATTGGTGATGAGTGTTGTATTAGTGATGATATCGTCGTAGTGATGGTGTAGTGATGGTAATGGTGATGATGGTGCGTCTTTTCCATAACCTAGACATATGACAGTGAATTCTCTGACACCGAATAGATGAAACAAAAATAAGGAAAAAGAAAAGATATGTAACGTGTGAAGAAATGAACAAAAATATATGAAAGCTTCCATCAAAGTTGAAAAAAAAATATAGTAAATAATACGCTGGAGAAATATTGGATTTTTTGTTATTAATTCATGGATGCACTTATTTATTTGTTAGTTTTATCGCTGGCATTCCTTTTAACTAATGGCCGGGTAAATATAGCTTTTGTTTTTATTGTTTCCACACGAGTCACGTAAAGTTTTGTTTCAGACTATTATTAATATTTTTTTCTTTCTTCATATATACATTTATAGCAGAAAGAATGTCTGCATATGTGTGTGTGTGTGTGACTGTGTGTGTGTGTGTGTGGGTGTGGGGGTGGGTGGGTGGGTGGGTGGGCGGGCGGGTGTGTTCCACCTTCTCATTTTTTTCATTCTATCCCCATTTTTCCTTCTATTTTTTCTTCCCATTCCTCCCCCCTTTCCCTCCTTTTCCCTTCCCCTTTCCTTTCCTTCCCCCTCCCCCTTTTCCCTTTTTTCTTACTTCCTCCCCCCTCATCTTCTTTTTCTCCATCTCCCTTTCCTTCTTCCTTCTTTTGTATTTTTCCCCCCTTCCTCTTCTTTTTCCTCCATTTTCCCCTTTTTTCTCCCCCAATCTTTCTCTCCCCGGGGCCTCCCTTACTCTCCTCTTTCTCTCCATTCTCCTCCCTCTCTCTCCCTTCTCTTCTCTCAATTTCTCACTCTCTCTCTCTCTCTTCTCTCTCCTCTCTTTTCCCTCCCTCTCTTCTCTCCTCTTCCCCCTCTTCTCTCTCTTCTCCTCTCTCTCTCTCTCTCCTCTCTCTCTCTCTCTCTCTCTCTCCCCTCTCTCCCCTCTTCCCTCCTCTCCCTCTCTCTCTCTCTCTCTCTCCTTCTCTCCTCTCTCTTCTCTCTTTTTCCCCCTCTCCCTCCTTCTCTCTTCTCTCTCTCTCTCTCTCTCTCTCTCTCTTTTCCCCTTATAATTCCTTTCCCTTTCTTCCTTTTTTTCCTTTTTTTCCCTTTTCCCTTTTTTTCTTTTAATTGTATTTTTTTTTCTCTTTTCATTCCCTTTGGCTAAACATCAATCATTTTTAGTATTATTGTTATTTATTATTTATTTATTTTCCTTATTTTCCTTATTTTCTTACTTTTTCTCTTCCTTTCTTCTTCTTCAATTTTCAGTTTCTTTTCTTTAAATAGTCATAATTTTCACCCCCCTAGCTTTCTATTCTTTTCTTCCTGTTTCCTACTTTCCCTAAATCTTTCTTCTTCCTTTCTTTTTCCCTTCCCTATTTTTCCTTTTTTTGACTCCAATCCTTCCTTCACATCTTCCTTCATGTCCCTTAATTTTCCTTCTGTCATTCTTATCTACTTAAATTTCTCTCTTTTTTTTCTCTCTACCTTCCTAGTTTCATCTTATATCCTTCCTTCCTTCCTTCTTTCCTTCCTTCCTTCCTTCCTACTTTCCTTCCTGCCTTCCTTTCCCTTTCCTTTTTTCCTTCCTTCCCTTTCCTTTCCCTTCCTTCCTTTTTCCCTTTTCTTTTTTTTCTTTCTTTTTTCTTTTTTCCCTTCCCTTTTCTTTCTTCCTTCCTTTACTTTCCTTTTTTTTTTTTTCCTTCCTTCCCTTTTACTTTCTTTTTTCCCTTTCCCTTTCCCCTTCCTTTTTTCCTTCCTGCCTTTTTTCCCTTCCTTTCCTTTCCTTTCCCTTTCCCTTTCCTTCCTTCCCTTCCTTTCCTTCCTTCCTTCCTTTTTCCTTTTTTTCCTTCCTTTCATTTTCCTTCCTTTCTTTCTTTCTTCTTTCTTTTTTCTTTTTTTCTTTCTTCTTTTTTTCCCTACCAACCCTTTTTCCCTTTCCCTTTCCTTCTCTCTCCAAATCTCCCTTCCCATAGCAGTGCAATCACGCCCATCATTTCACATTTCGTTCTCCCGCCCGTCACCTTTGCACCTGATCCTCGCCTTCCCGCCAAGACCTCGCCTCACAAACTACTCTCTCATTTTAGAATTTCATATCAGCCTAGCTCCTCTAAAACACTCACGCGAAACAATTACCTACATGCGCCTTATTTATTTATTTATTCCCCTCTCTCTCTTCCCCTCCTCTCTCTTCCTCTCTCCTCTCTCTCTCCTCTCTCTCCCCTCTCTCTCTCTCTCTCTCTCCTTCTTTTCTTCTCTCTCTCTCTCTTTTCTCTTCTCTCCTCCATTTGGGCAGGGTTGCTTAATTAATGTGAAGGTCTCCTCTACACACCTGTACTCACCTTTCGTTGTCTGGTCCCCGATATTGCTCATTAAGGATATCAATGTTTTAGTGTTTTGTATTATTTCCTTTTCCCTTCCTGCCTTTCGCGTTTCCTGTTATTTGTCTCGCTGGTTTTTTTACGTTTCATAAGTTCCATATACACGATTTTCGGCTGTCTGTTCTTTGTGTGCCCGTCTGTCTGTCTCTTTGGTGTCTGTTGTCTCTCTCTGTGTGTCTGTCGTCTGTCTCTCTGGTGTCTGTCGCCCTTTCCCTGGGGGTCTTCTGTGTGTCGTTGTGTGTGTGTTGTCTGTATTCCCCCTCTGTGTATCGTCTGTGTGTCTGTTGTCTGTGTTGTTCTCTCTCTCTCTCTCTCTCTCTCTACTCTCTTTCTTCTCTCTTTCTCTCTCTCTCTCTCTCTCTCTCTCCCCTTCTTCTCTCTCTCTCTCTCTCTCTCTTCCTCTTCTCTCTCTCTCTCTTCTCTCTTCTCTCTCTCTCTCTCCTCTCTCTCTCTTCTTCTCTCTCTCTCTCCTCTCTTCTCTCTCCCAAAAATCCTTTACTTTATCCTTTAAAACATGACCATCGTCTTCCGTTTTTTTTTTTCTCTCCAAAGTTATCCTCGTCTTTCTTTTTCCTTTCCCCCTGCCCTTTCCCTCCCCTTTCCCCCTGCCTTTCCCTTCCTCCCCCTCCGCTCCTTACCTTTTTTCCCCCTTCCCCCTCCCTTTCCCCCCCTTCCCCCCGCTTTTCCCTTCCTCCCGCCCTGCCCCTTTCCTTTTCCCCCCCTTTCCCTTTCCCTTTTTCCCGCCTTTCCTTCCTCCCTGCCTGCTCCTTACCTTTTCCCCCCCTTCCTCCTACCTTTCCCTCCCTTTCCTCCCACCTTTCCCCTCCCCCCCCCTGCCTTTCCCTTCCGCCCTGCCCGCTCCTTACTTTCCCCTCCCTTCCTCCTACTTTTTCCTCCCTCCTCCACCTTTCCCTCCCTTCCCCCCGCCCCTTTCCCTTCCCCCTGCCCTGCTCCTTACCTTTTTCCTCCCCTTTCCCCCTCCTTTCCCTCCCTTCCTCCTACCTTTCCCCCCCTTCCCCCTCCTTTTCCCCTTCCCCCCTGCCCTGCTCCTTACCCTTTCCCTCCCTTCCTCCTACCTTTCCCTCCCTTCCCCCTGCCTTTCCCTTCCTCCCTGCCCTGCTCCTTACCTTTCCCTCCCTTCCTCCTACCTTTCCCTCCCTTCCTGCACTGCTCCAATTACCTTTCCCTCCCTCCCTGCCCTGCTCCTTACCTTTCCCTTCACGCTCGTTGCCTCGGACCAAGTCAAGCCGCTGCCCATCAAAAGAGAGACGCTCAGGCTTGGTTGTGTCGCTCGTCTTGTGTTAAGCCTCTTTTTATTCCTTTAACAACCCCGCTCAGGGCTGTCCTTCAACTCCCACGCGTCTTAGAGGAGGGGGAGGAGGTAGAGGAAAGAGGAGGAGGAGGAGGAGGAGGAGGAGGAGGAGGAGGAGGAGGAGGAGGAGGAGGAGGAGGAGGAGGAATACAAAGGAATAAAAAGGAAAACAAAAACAGCAACAGACCATTAGGTCCTTACATGGCTGTTTGATTTAACTACACTACACTAACTAGATAATAAGAGAGAAAGGATAGGAAAGTAGAAGGCTCCTCCCCACCCACCCACCCCTCCAGCCGAAGCTGGCCGGAAATGAAGTGATACCATGCAGTATAGAAAAACTGCATGGAATTTGTGAGGAAAGTTGAAAGCTGTAATCTATGGCTAACTACTACTATGTTTGTGGGGGTAAGTTTAGTGCTTGATAATAGGGTCATGTTAGGTATGTTTTGTAATGGTGGGAACACAGTGTGGAGGTGGAGGAGGAGGAGGAGGAGGAGGAGGAGGAAAAGGAAAGAGGAAGAGGAGGAGGAGGAAAAGGAAAGAGGAAGAGGAGAAGGAGGAAGAGGAAGAGGAAGAGGAAGAGGAGGAGGAGGAGTTCAAAAGACTCCAAAATTTTTACAAACATATACAGATCTTCAACTTAATAGCAAATTTCTCTGTTATTGAAATATTTTGAGCAATCTAGATACTATATGGGAAAGGCAAGTACACATGAGGGATAACCTTTAACTGGCTCCTACCTGTACGTGCGGCAATGATCATATCGTAGTTTGAATCAGCCTTTTTAACCCCTTCACGCCCAGATCTTTCCTTTGCAATATATATTATCGTCTGTTAGCCATTACGAAAATTAGCTTAATATACCAAATTAGCTAGTGGAGAAGGGTATTAAACGGGTCATGTCTATAGAATATTGCTTACATTGATTAAAATAGTCTAATGGTAGCCAAAATACCAACGAAATTAGTTACGTTCCGGGTCTCAAGGGCTTAATGGTGATCAGTGATAAGGAAAATAAGTTAAAGACCCGCAAACCTTTCTCTAAAAAACGCGTATTGATGCGACACAAAAAGCGTCACCTGAGGATCTGTCTTTGTGGCAAGAAAAAAATGTGAATAGTGTGTCGGCCTCAAGGCATTTGTCGCGTCTATCTTTGGACGCGTCAATTATATTAATGTCTACAACGTGCGTGGGACCCTGAGGAGGAATATCAGATGGCTGGAATGGAATGAAAGAAGGAGGAGAAGAGGAGGAGGAGGAGGAGGAAAGTGGGGGGGGATGAAGAGTAAGAGGAGATGCTGGTGATGTAAGGAATCTGCTTTGAAGAGAAATAAGAGACTGCTGAATTGTAAGACGAGGAGGAGGAGGAGGAGGAGGAGGAGGAGGAGGAAGAGGAAGAGGAAGAGGAAGAGGAAGAGGAAGAGGAAGAGGAAGAGGAGGAGGAGGACATACGAGAAGGAAGAAGTAGAAAGGAGGAGGAGGAGAGGGAGGAGAGGGAGGAGGAGGGGGAGGAGGAGGAGGAAGAGGAGGAGGAGGAGGAGGAGGAGGAGGAGGAGGGGGAGGAGGAGGAGGGGAGGAGGAGGACGAGGAGGAGGAGGAGGAGGACGAGGAGGAGGACGAGGACGACGAGGACGACGAGGAGGAGGAGGAGGACATCAACAATACAGGAGTAGAACACATCAGATAGTCATTTGGGTGATAGCAATGCCGTGTACTGTTGTCCGCAGACCGTGAAGTAATGGATTTGAGTCCATTTGCAACATATGTATAACAAGGAAATTGGACCCTTGTGTTGAATCTTGTGGTAGCCTATAAATCACAGTTTGGCATTCTTCAATATGATATTCTGATACTTCGTTATATTGTATTGGTTAGCCTGTCTGTAACTCACGGTCGTATACAATCCAACTGAGCGCAACATAATACAAATAGTAATAAAAATGGTAATACAAATAGTAATAAACATCTTCATTCATGTATAACATCTATGCACGGGTTGTGACTTGCCCACATATACTCTGTTTTTATAACGAGGTGAAAAATCCTGACCCCTTGCTGCTTACTGACTGATATTTGATGCCAGGAGAAGAGAATACTACAGTTCTTCTAAATTTCAGATGTATTTTATCATAGTTAACCCTATTATCAGGTAAACATAGGCATAGTTTTAAACATGAGACCTTATGATAGAAGGGAATTTTCGCCTCGTAAAAAAAAGTAGACTCAGGAATCCCTCATTAGTATTATATTACTGCTTGAGCTCGTGTTCCTCGGACATTTTTCGTTCTCGCGTGAGTAACATTTCCTGACGTCACACAAGTAGTGACGTCATCAATGGCTGATGCAATGGCAGAGTCGACTTCCAGGGAGGAGCACGTGAAGGAGGAGAAGGAGAAGGAGGAGCACGAGAAGGAGGAGCACGTGAAGGAGGAGAAGGAGAAGGAGGAGCACGTGAAGGAGGAGGAGGAGCACGTGAAGGAGGAGCACGTGAAGGGGGAGAAGGAGAAGGAGGAGCACGTGAAGGAGGAGCACGTGAAGGAGGAGCACGTGAAGGAGGAGAAGGAGAAGGAGGAGCACATGAAGGAGGAGCACGCGAAGGAGGAGGAGGAGCAAGTGAAGGAGGAGCACGTGAAGGAGGAGAAGGAGAAGGAGGAGCACGAGAAGGAGGAGCACGAGAAGGAGAAGGAAGGGATTAGCATTTTTATGAGTGTGATTTATCAGCCACACAATTGATCGGCTTCACGCATAGGAGAGTCGTGTGTGTGTTTCAAAGACGTGTTCTCATTATGCTTTCTGGCTTGTGGCGACTGCGTGTTTACCTAGTTGAGATTTACAGGGCCTGAGCTACACTCGTATTGTCCGTCCGTATGTATCCGTATCTACATTTATCCAGTCTTTCTTTCATGTGTGTGGGATGGCAGACACCTGAGGCATAGGAAGAGGAGGACGACATGACGACGACGACGACATAATTATGTAGAGAGGAAAATCGGAGAGATTCATAATGTGTGAAGTGGAGAAGAAGTGGAAGTGGGATGGATGAGGTCATTAGTGAAGGTTGTGGGGGAAAGAAGAGTATGAGGGGGGGAGAGTATGGAGGGGTGAAAATGGGGTAAGAGTATGGAAGGGATGGCGAGGGGCGAGGGGGTTGTGTCCTTTGCAATGCTGTGTGAAGATTGCGGACTCTTGAAGGGACTGGGCAAGGCAGGACAGATGATGGGCTTATTACTTTCACCTGAACCTTTTTTTCCTTCATCAATTACTGACGCTCCTTCACGCAGGACCTGATTATGCTTAGCCTTCGTGCAGAGTATTTAGACGCCTTGCTGCAATACGATTAACAAGGCAAGTGAGGACATTGAAGAGAGAGAGAGAGAGAGAGAGAGAGAGAGAGAGAGAGAGAGAGAGAGAGAGAGAGAGAGAGAGAGAGAGAGAGAGAGAGAGAGAGAGAGAGAGAGAGAGAGAGAGAGAGAGAGAGAGAGAGAGAGAGAGAGAGAGAGAGAGAGAGAGAGAGAGAGATAATGTGAGTCATGTTGTGGGTGTGCGTGGGTAGGAGCGCGAGACAGACAGACAGACAGACGGACAGGCAGACAGAGGACAGAGAGGAGTAGGAGGGTATATATTTGCGGATTAAAGTTGGTGTCTAAGCGATGCGCCTTTAAAGGAAGGTAAAACGCAGGAGGAGGAGGAGGAGGAAGATTACATAGGATTACATAGGAAGAACAGATACTAGGAGACTCGTTGGGTTTATATCGAGGGTATCTGCTGAACTACGCATTACTACTGGAGGAGGAGGAGGAGGAGGAATACATAGGAATACATAGGAGTAACAGACACCAGGAGACCTATTGGTCCATACCTAGGATATCTGCTGAACTACATACTACTAACTATCAACTACATGTAAGAGGACAGTT
>JACEEZ010017905.1:17500-20000 GCA_016584305.1 Chionoecetes opilio
TCGCGATCGCCAGTTTTACCCTCCCGGAAAGAGCTCGAAACTCGTAGTGACTGATCTTTGGGTTATGCTGGTACTTCACACACCACACACACCCCATCCCCTTGCTCAAGGGGGACATTAACCGCCCACATTTGGCAGTAAAATATCTCCGGGAGCGAGTGGGAATCGAACACGCGACCATGGAATGGCCTGATACGCGCTCTTCACCACTTGAACACGCAGGTGTGTGTGTGTGTGTGTGTGTGTGTGTGTGTGTGTGTGTGTGTGTGTGTGTGTGTGTGTGTGTGTGTGTGTGTGTGTGTGTGTGTGTGTGTGTGTGTGTGTGTGTGTGTGTGTGTGTGTGTGTGTGTGTGTGTGTGTGTGTGTGTGTGTGTGTGTGTGTGTGTGTGTGTGTGTGTGTGTGGGTGTGTGTGTGTGTGTGTGTGTGTGTGTGTGTGTGTGTGTGTGTGTGTGTGTGTGTGTGTGTGTGTGTGTGTGTGTGTGTGTGTGTGTGTGTGTGTGTGTGTGTGTGTGTGTGTGTGTGTGTGTGTGTGTGTGTGTTGTAAGAGGCGAGTTATCACACAAGGAATGGCTGAGGGGAGAAGGAGAAGGGGGAGGAGGAAGGGGAGTGAAGGGAAGCAAGGGAGGAATGCAAAGAAGGAAGCAAGAAAAAGAGGGAGAGGGAGAGGGAGAGACAGAGGGAGTGAAAGTACAGCAAATACACAGGGAGGAAGGGAGACAGCGGTATGAGGCGAGGAAGGGAGAGACAAGGGAGAACAGGAGGAGAGGTAAGCCAAATGAGGAGAAGAAAGGAAAGTACGAGAAAGAAACAGAGAAAGCAATAGGAGGGGGAGGAGGAGGAGGTGAAGGGAAGAGAGGTATGAGGGAGGGTTAGGGGGGACAGGAGAAGGGGAGGCGTAAGCATGTACTGGGTAAGGGTGAGGGGAGGGGAAGGAGGTGAAGAGGAGGGAGAAGTAAGCATGTATCGGGTGAGGGGAAGGGGAGGGGAAGGAGGGTGTTGAGGGGAAGATGTGTAGCCTGGTTCTGGTGACCCACACACACACACACACACACACACACACACACACACACACACACACACACACACACACACACACATTGCTCCACACACAGGCATTGGGAGGCAGTCGGGCTGGTGTTGGTGGTCGGCCAGGAGGTGCCAGGGTGTGTCGCCTCGCCCAGGGCACGCCAACCCACAGGGCATCACCTACACACTCCAGGGGCGCCGCGTATTGACACATACTACCGAGGATACAACCAGAGCGCCACACACCCATAGTCACACCACCAAAGGACGCCACCACGTATATAGGTCACACCAAAGACTAACCGTATAGCCATCAAGGGCAAGACGCGGAAGGCCCAGGGAAGCAGCAAGGACCCCGCGTGACGCCTCGACCGTCCTCCGCCCTCAGGAGTCGAGTGAGGCGCCCCACCCGCCCTACAGTGTTGTTAGGGCGTGTTTCCTTCTTCCTGGTCCGCCCTTGCCTTCCTTCCCACCCTTGCAGGAACGGAGTGTTGCAGGAAGGTGAGGCTGTGTGTTGTGTGTGTGTGTGTTTGTGTGTGTGTGTGTGTGTGTGTGTGTTTGTGTGTGTATGTGTGTGTGTTTGTGTGTGTGTTTTGTATATTATTGTTATTGTTGTTATTACTATTGGTATTAGTATCATTATTATTATTATTATTATTATTATTATTATTATTATTATTATTATTATTATTATTATTGTTGTCATTGTTATTGTTATTTTTGTTGTTACTGCTATTATTATTATCTAAATTTTTCTTGTTTTTATCATCGTCATCATAATCATCATATCTACTTTACTATTACTACTATTGCTTTTGCTGCTGCTGCTACTACTACTTCTACTACTACTACTACTACTACTACTACTACTACTACTACTACTACTACTACTACTACTACTACTAATAATACTACTACTACTACTACTACTACTACTACTACTACTACTACTACTACTACTACTACTACTACTACTATCTAATATACTATAGGAGTAGCCGTGTGTCTGTCTGTCTGTCTGTTTGTTTGTTTGTTTTGGGTAGCCGAAACTGTAAATTGAATTTTGATGAGAGTAGGCTCAAAAAATCGCAAGTAAATCGTAGGTGGTAAGCGGCTTGGCCCCATGTCGATTGAATAATTTTGAAGGGAGGTTTGGGCTAAAAACACTTTAAGAGTATTAGATTACAGGAAGAAACTCTGCGGTCACGTCTTGCCACATTTCACTAACTCCGTAGGCTCATGTACTTACCGTTTGTGTGTGAGTGTGTGTGTGTCCTTGATCTACTTCATATTTACTTCTCTTTACCTCTTGCACGTATCTGCCATAGTTTTTCAATTATTGCGAAAAAAGTTATTTGCAAAAAAAATCAAGACATACCCCTTGCAAAATTTCGAAAAAAAATCGAAAAATAGATTTGTTTTAAAATTAGTTGATAGGAGTTTTCGGGCATGCTGAACACGAATCTGGAGTCA
>JACEEZ010017905.1:22500-30052 GCA_016584305.1 Chionoecetes opilio
AGAGAGAGAGAGAGAGAGAGAGAGAGAGAGAGAGAGAGAGAGAGAGAGAGAGAGAGAGAGAGAGAGAGAGAGAGAGAGAGAGAGAGAGAGAGAGAGAGAGAGAGAGAGAGAGAGAGAGAGAGAGAGAGAGAGAGAGAGAGAGAGAGAGAGAGAGAGAGAGAGAGAGAGAGAGAGAGTTTGTATTGTCAGAACGTGTATTGCCACTGTGTGTATTGTCAGCATGAATAATAAAGAGGTGTAGTATGATGTATGTCTTTCTCCATTGTCATCAGCGGTTACATTATGTCATCTTTCTTGCGCCATTTATCGAGGCCTTTGCCGTCTGAACACACACACACACCGCGCCACACACACACACACACACACACACACACACACACACACACACACACACACACACACACACACACACACACACACACACACTTCGAGTCGTTACGGGAACTCCGTAGTGTAGCGGTTAGGACACTCGGCTCACAACCGAGAAGTCCCGGTTCGATCCCCGGGCGGAGCGAAGACAGAGGGGCGGTCTTCTTAAGACCCGAGCCCCTGTCCACCCAGCAGTGAATGGGTACCGGGTGTTAGCCGGGACTTTGTGACCCGCCTCCCGGGGTGGTGGCTTCGGCCAACACAAAGCACAAAGGATGAATGATAAAAAATGTTGATATGGAGACGGGGCCATACGAGCGATGCTCAGGCCCTGTAAAATACAACTAGATGAATACAACTAGATGAATACACACACACACACACACACACAGGTGGCCTCACAATGATGAATGTTATTATAGGACGCTTACCTCCCGAGACAATGATAATAATAATGATAAATTTTAAAAAATGAAAAAAAGTTAATAAAAAGATATAATAATATTAAAAAAAATATATAAATAATAAAAGATAATAAATAAGAAAAAAATTCACCTGTCTTGAATTTTCTTCGTATATTTTTTATCTGTCATTCCTTCCTTTCATCCTTCCTTTTGTCCTTCCTTTCATCCTTCCTTTTGTCCTTCCTTTCATCCTTCCTTTTGTCCTTCCTTTCATCCTTCCTTTTGTCCTTCCTTTCATCCTTCCTTTCATCCTCCCTTTCATCCTTCATTTTTTTCCTATCTTCTCTCTTTTATTTATATTCTCCTACTCGTTTGCTTGCCTTGTCATTTGCATTTGTCATTCGTTTTTCCTTACATATATTCTTTCTCTCTCGTTCCTTTCTCCTTAATTAATGTTTGTTTAATCCCTCGTTTAATTATTCCCACAAATCCCTAACTCACCTTTTCTCTGGGATGAAAGAAACATGAGCCGATAAATGAGGCAGTTTTTTCTTTCATGTAGGCGATTTTTTTTTTTTTTTTTTACAATGATAAGATAACAGTTGATTTTATTGTTACAGCCAAAAGTTCCCGGTGAGGTGCCGATAACTGTATCTTTAGTCTGCACTTTTACATTTACTAGCAGTCTATAAGTTCACTAATTATGTCCAGAGGGCTTACTGTACTTCCTTGCCACCATTCAGCTATGACCTGAATAACGAGTTTACTACGTTACATAATCATAGAAGACATACATCATACAGACACTTACATACAAGAACAGTATTTATTTACAGTAGTATAATAAGTAAAAAAAACACATTGTATATGACTTGTAATCCAAATTCTTCCAAAGTCACACAAAAAATTGAAACTAAAATATAATAAACGAGAAATATCTTTTAATAATTGAAATAAACGTCAAGCCATTTAATATTTTTTTTGACATAACGGTGTTTAAAAATTGCGTGAACAAGAGAGAGAGAGAGAGAGAGAGAGAGAGAGAGAGAGAGAGAGAGGAGAGAGAGAAGAGAGAGAGAGAGAGAGAGAGAGAGAGAGAGAGAGGAGAGAGAGAAGAGAGAGACGAGAGAGAGAGAGAGAGAGAGAGAGAGAGGAGAGAGAGAGAGAGAGAGGAGAGAGAGAGAGAGAGAGAGAGAGAGAGAGAGAGAAGAGAGAGAGAGAGAGAGAGAGAGAGAAGAGAGAGGAGAGAGAGAGAGAGGAGAGAGAGGAGCAGAGAGAGAGGGCAAGAGAGGAGAGAGAGGAAGAGAGAGAGAGGGAAGAGAGGAGAGAGAGAGAGAGAGCAAGAGAGAGAGAGAGAAGAGAGAGAGAGAGAGAGAGAGAGAGAGAGAGAAGAGAGGAAGAGAGAGAGAGAGAGGAGGAGAGGAAGAGAGAGGAGAGAGAGAGAGGAGAGAGAGAGGAGAGAGAGAGAGAGAGAGGAGAGAGAGAGAGAGAGACGAGCGAGAGAGAGAGAGAGAGAGAGAGAGACGAGAGAGAGAGAAGAGAGAGAGATGCTAGCTTATGCACTACGGCAGAAAAGATGTTGTCAGCGAAGTATAAAAGATGGAGACTTGGTTCTGAATAAAAGATGTTGAGAAAAGGAGAAGAAAAGATAAAGAAAGAGAACATAGTACGATAAGAAGAAAAAAGAATATGAAAGAAAAAAGAAAATACATGAAGGAAAATGACAGAAAAGGTTTATGTGAAATTACAAAAATAAGAAAATAAGTAATTAGAGAGAATGAATAAGTGATAAAATAAAGAGGAAAACGTAAGAAAATGGGGCGTTGTGAGAGAAAGTAATAGATGCAGAGTGAAAATATAAATAAGTCGAAAATGCATGAAAAAAAGCCCTGAAATAGAAATGTAAAAATCGAAAAAAGGACGAAATATCAGAGAGGAAACAGGGTGAGGGATAAGAAAAGTGTGGAGTACAAGTAAGAGAAATAGAGAGGAAGGGAGGAAGGGAGGTAAGGGAGGGAAGGGAGGGAGGGGGGGGGGTGGTGGAAATGGGAGCGTTGTGTCGTGTCACGGGCCGTCCATCTGGATTGTGTGTCCCGTTTTACAGTATTGGTCCGGGGGATGCCATATTGTGCCACCCGTTCCTGGGATGTCTCAATGCTCCATTTTCTCCGCCTCCTCTATTTTTCCCTTTTACAGTATTCCGGGATGCCATATTGCACCCGCCTGCATGTACTCACTGCTCTCCATCTCTCCTCCTTCTCCTCTCTCTCTTCCCTCGGCTCTCTCTCAATACTCCATGGCGACGATTGCTGCCCGTTGTGCAACCCCCTCATGTGCCGCCCCTGCAGGCAGTCGCGCAGCAGCTCCAGCACGGCCCCGCACATGCCGACCCCGCGCATCCATTCCAACAGGGCGGTGTGCCACACAAAGACGAAGGCGACGGTAATGTCCCACGCTACAGCAGCCGTAGCCGTGGGTCTCCCTTGGTCCAGGGCGTCACTCCACTCGCTGACCAGCAGGAGGTTGAGGTCCGCGGCCGAGTGCCCCCTCCTGAACCCAAACTGTCCGGCGCTGAGGAGGTGCCCCGCGATGATGCCTTCTACCGCCCTGCTCACCACGGACAGCAGGGAGACGGGGCGATAGGTGGATGCCTCAGACCTCTTGTCCTTCTTGTGTACCGGGACGACGTGGCTGGCGTGGGCGTGGCGTGGGAGCACAGGAGCGCCTCAGTGGCCTGCTCCACCTGCCGGTCCACGTCTCCTTGCTGCATGCTTTCCCAGTTCTTCTGCACCGGGTAGCGCTGTAGTCCTCCCCAGCTCGCCTCCTAGTACTGCCAGAGTGTGCTGGGGGCGCTCTCGTCACGGGTTGTCTCGGTGAAGATGGCCTCGTGGTCTGAGCTGCCCCCGGGACCCAGTGATGAGCAGGGCACCTCGTGGGAGGGGAAGGCCGTCACTATGGGGTCGAGGGAGGAATCGGACCGGTGGGTGGGGAAAATGGCGGGGTTCTGGAGGTGGAACGCGGCCAGCAGGGAGCCGAAGGAGTTCCATATCCCACGCAGGTTCAGGTCGCCAAGGCTGATTTGTGTTCTCGCACTGATGGCCTGTCGAGGGGAATGAGCTTGATGAGGCGATGAAGGCTGTCCGTGATCAAGGCCACCAGGGCTGTCTCCTGTGGGGTTCTGTAGCAGCCCTCACACAGAGCTCCCCGGCCACTGTCACCAATTAACTTGAACATATTCACCTCATGTTCCCCGGGGATGGGCGTGTCCAGCGCCACAACATTAGGGAGGCCTTGTAACAGGTGACTCCCCCGCCCTGTGTGCAGCGATCCTTCATGAGATTCTTCACACGGTCTTCATTCTTCTTCGGTCGGCATTTTTCACACGGATGATTCTGTGCGGGCTCTCTCTCTCTCTCTCTCTCTCTCTCTCTCTCTCTCTCTCTCTCTCTCTCTCTCTCTCTCTCTCTCTCTCTCTCTCTCTCTCTCTCTCTCTCTCTCTCTCTCTTATACTTAGAAGCTTTGCCTCGTTCTTTCTTTTAAGAGAGAAAGAGACAGAATATTTATTGCCTACTAAGTCTTTACAGCGGAGAAAAGTTAGGAACCAAGAACCCTAATGTGTCTTGGTGTGCTGCTTTTTGATCCTGATGCGAGGATGCCATATGTTATTTTCTACCTTTTTTATAACTATTATTATACTCTTTTATATACTCTACTTTTTATACTTATTTTTTCTTTTGCTAATAAGGCGAGTTTGCACGAAGGCATTTGCTCTTAGAGGTCATAAGAGAGAGAGAGAGAGAGAGAGAGAGAGAGAGAGAGAGAGAGAGAGAGAGAGAGAGAGAGAGAGAGGAGAGAGAGAGAGAGAGAGAGAGAGAGGGGAGGAGAGAAGGAGAGAGGAGAGAGAGAGAGAGAGGAGAGAGAGAGAGAGAGAGATTGTGTGATATAGTTTATTTAGTTTTAATTCCAGAACTAACTTTAATTTTTTTCACTAAAGTTATAATCATGTATTACATTTTTTTCTCTGCTCCTCATGACTTTCTACTCCCTCTATATCATATTCGATCCATCTAACTCATTTAACCGTTAACCAATTCCATCGTTCTTTCATCCCCTTCATTGATAGGCTCTGGAATAATTTACAATGTTTCTTTCTATCTCCTTCTTTCTTATTTTTTGCTTCATATCTTTCATTAATCCCGTCACACCCAGATCTTTCCATTAATATATAAAATCGTCTGTTGTTAGCCATACAATTACGAAAAGTAACTTAATATACCAAATTAGTTAGTGGACAAGGATACTAAACAGGTCATATCTATAAAAACATTGCTTATAGTCACTAAAAATTGTCTAATGGTACCCAAATTACAATAGACATTACGTTCTGGGTCTCAAGGGGCTAACCAATTCCATCGTTCTTTCATCCCCTTCATTGGTAAGCTTTGGAATAATGTGCAATATTTCTTTCTATCTTCCCTCTTTCTTATTTTTTTTGCTTCATTTCTTTCAATAGGTAAATATCACGTTACTCATCCATTCCTTTAATTTTTCACAGGTTTTACGTAGGTCAGAAAATAACAAGTATTCTCATATTTTGCTTCCTATGTAACCCTTGATCCTTTTCCTTATCAGTAAAGAAAAGAAAACAACGAGTATTTATGTTTTCTTGTATAGTAAGTCTTAACCCCTTGAGACCCAGAACGTAATTTCCATTGTTATTTGAGTACCATTAGACGATTTTTTAGTGACTATAAGCAATGTTTTATAGATATGACCTGTTTAGTATCCTTGTCGACTAACTAATTTGGTATATTCAGTCACTTTTCGTAATTTTATGGCTAACAACATATACATTTTAATATAGCATAGGACAGATGTGGGCGTGAAGGGGTTAAATTTCCTCATTTTGGACCAGAAAAACAGCGTCTATTTTTATAGGTATCTTTTTTCGTCTGTCTCCCTTGATCCTTCTTGTTATGGGGAGAAAAAAAGACTTAAGTATTTTTTCCCGTATTTTTCATCCTCTCTAGCCTTTGATTCTTCTCCTTTTGGCTTCAGAAAACACCAAATATCTTTCTTATATTTTTCTCGTTCTGTATCCTTTGATCCTCCTTGTTTTTGGGTTAAGTCAAATAGTGACCATTATAACAAAGGGATTAATCAAGTCAACCACACCATTTTTTTTATCCTACATCACAACGGACTGACCAACGGCAAAAAATATAAAAGAGGTAGAAAAAAGAGCGCTTAGTTGCCAGTCCCTATGAAGAAGACAGTACGAGAATAAAGAAAGGGTGGTGGGCCAATCTTGACCTTCAATCTTGTTAGTATTGATGAAGGAATGATAAATATGTCAGTTGGGATTTATCTATTGTTTTAAAATTGTTAGTTCTTGTTTCTCATCCTTCGTCCATCTCGTCTTTAACCCCTTGAGGCCCAGAACGTAATTTCCATTGTAATGTGACTACCATTAGACGATTTTTAGTGACTATAAGCAATATTTTATAGATATGACCTGTTTAGTATCCTTGCCGACTAACTAATTTGGTATAATAAGGTAGTTTTTGTAATTTTATGGCTATCAACAGACATTTTTTTATAGCAAAGGAAAGATCTGGGCGTGAAGGGGTTATGTCAGTCAGTAATCACTTCTAACATATATAATAACTTGCATTACTATTACTATTAAATTACAACTATTATCACACAAGTGTAACAAGTATTATAACTTCCATACAGGATAGTATCGTTTAGTATCGTTAGTATAGTTAGTATCCACCTCGCCCTTTTGGAATAGAGTTGTAGAGGTGATTGTTATTGTTGTTGTTGTTGTTAGGTCTCAGGTTGTTGAGTTGCTTGTTGGTCTTGAATTTCATTGTTTTCTTGAGGTTCATTATTTTTCTTGAAGTTTATTGTTTTTCGTGTTGTCTTGTTTTTGTTTTTGTACTCAGCTTTTCCACACACACACATCTTCACCCTCTCGTCATTTTGGATATTATTAAATTTTCTTGTCTTGTTATTCTACTGTTTTTGTTCACGTTTTCATTCTCATTTATTTTGCCATCACCATCATCATATTTTTTCTGATGTATCTCCTCCTCCTCCTCCTCCTCCTCCTCCTCCTCCTCCTCCTCCCTCCTCCTCCTCCTCCTCCTCCTCCTCCTCCTCCTTCCACTTTCCCCATCACTTTTTCCACATCCCTGCGTTCTACTGTTGTCTTTTCGTTCCTCGCTGCTAACGACGAACCCTCATCGACCCTTCTTTTCTAATGCCTTTCTTTTCTCAACACCTTTGCTACACAAGCGTCTCCTTCAGAAAGTGTTATTATTATTATTTTCCGTAAGGGTCTTAAGAATATTTAGTTCTCAGGGGGTCTTCTCTTCTCTCTCTCTCTCTCTCTCTCTCTCTCTCTCTCTCTCTCTCTCTCTCTCTCTCTCTCTCTCTCTCTCTCTCTCTCTTTTCTCTCTCTCTCTCTCTCTCTCTCTCTCTCTCTCTCTCTCTCTCTCTCTCTCTCTCTCTCGCTCTACTCTCTTTCTTTTTCTCTGGTATAAGCTTCACCTGCCAGTAACACTCACGACTCACGTTTCATTCCTGTTCACTTCGTTGTCACGTCACTCTCGAAACAGAAAAGTAAGGCGAGTAATGATGGCCACTCTTGCGTACTAGGTCAGAGGAGGAGAAAAGAGGAGAAGAGGAAGAGGAATAGGAGAGGAGGAGGAGGAAAGAGGAAGGGGGAAGGGGGAAGAGAGAGGAGGAAGGAGGAGGAGGAGGAGAGAGGA